>CAKAJI010001104.1:120193-272829 GCA_916610255.1 Lasioglossum lativentre
TGCATATTACGTTTTATTATAAGGTATTTTCAATGATACACTGCATATTACGTCATATTATAAGATATTTCAATGATACACTGCATATTACGTTATATTATAGGTATTTTCAATGATACACAGAATGTTACGTTATATTATAAGGTATTTTCAATGATAAACTACTATATATTATAAGGTATTTCCAATGATACTCTGCATATTACGTTATATTATAAGGAATTTTCAATGATACACTGCATATTACGTTATATTATAAGGTATTTTCATTGATAGCCTAGAATTACCATATATTCTCAGGTATTTTCATTGATACACTACAAATTACCATATATTATAAGGTATTTTCAATGATACACTACAAATTACGATATAGTATAAGGTATTTCCTATGATACACTGCATATTACGTTATATTATAAGGTATTTGAATGATACACTGCATATTACGTTATATTATAAGGTATTTTCATTGATAGACTAGAATTACCATATATTCTAAGGTATTTTCAATGATACACTGCATATTACGTTAAATTATAAGGTATTTTCAATGATACACTGCATATTACGTTTTATTATAAAGTATTTTCGATGATACACTGCATATTACGTTATATTATTAGGTATTTTCAATGATACACTAAAAAATTACGATATATAATAAGGTATTTCCAATGATACACTGCATATTACGTTATATTATAAGGTATTTTCAATGATACACTGCATATTACGTTTTATTATAAAGTATTTTCGATGATACACTGCATATTACGTTATATTATTAGGTATTTTCAATGATACACTAAAAAATTACGATATATAATAAGGTATTTCCAATGATACACTGCATATTACGTTATATTATAAGGTATTTTCAATGATACACTGGATATTACGTCATATTATAAGGTATTTTCAATGATACACTGCATATTACGTTATATTATAAGGTATTTTCAATGATACACAGAATATTACGTTTTATAATAAGGTATTTTCAATGATAAACTACTATATATTATAAGGTATTTTCAATGATACACTACAAATTACGATATATTATAAGGTATTTTCAATGATACACTGCATATTACGTTATATTATAAGGTATTTTCAATGATACACTGCATATTACGTTATATTATAACGTATTTTCAATGATAAACTATATATTACGATATATTATATGGTATTTTCAATGATACACTGCATATTACATTATATTATAAGGTATTTTCGTTGATACATTACAAATTACCTTATAATATATGGTATTTTCAATGATACACTGCATATTACGTTATATCATAAGGTACTTTCAACGATACACTGCATATTACGTTATATTATAAGGTATTTTCAATGATAAACTACTATATATTACAAGGTATTTTCAATGATACACTACAAATTACGATATATTATAAGGTATTTTCAATGATACACTGCATATAACTTTATATTATAAGGTATTTTCAATGATACACTGCATATTACCTTATATTATAATGTATTTTCAATGATACACAGAATATTACGTTATATTATAGGTATTTTCAATGATACACAGAATATTACGTTATATTATAAGGTATTTTCATTGATACACTACAAATTACCATATATTATAAGGTATTTTCAATGATACACTACAAATTACGATATAGTATAAGGTATTTCCAATGATACACTGCATATTATACATATAATAAGGTATTTTGAATGATACACTGCATATTACGTTATATTATAAGGTATTTTCATTGATAGACTAGAATTACCATATATTCTAAGGTATTTTCAATGATACACTGCATATTACGTTAAATTATAAGGTATTTTCAATGATACACTGCATATTACGTTTTATTATAAGGTATTTTCGATGATACACTGCATATTACGTTATATTATAAGGTATTTTCAATGATACACTGCATATTACGTTATATTATAAGGTATTTTCAATGATACACTGCATATTACGTCATATTATAAGATATTTTCAATGATACACTGCATATTACGTTATATTATAAGGTATTTTCAATGATACACAGAATATTACGTTTTATAATAAGGTATTTTCAATGATAAACTACTATATATTATAAGGTATTTTCAATGATACACTGCATATTACGTTATATTATAAGGTATTTTCAATGATACACTGCATATTACGTTATATTATAAGGTATTTTCATTGATACACTACAAATTACCATATATTATAAGGTATTTTCAATGATACACTACAAATTACGATATAGTATAAGGTATTTCCAATGATACACTGCATATTACGTTATTTTATAAGGTATTTTTAATGATATATATCATATTACGTTATATTATAAGGTTTTTTTCAATGATACACTGCATATTAAGTTATATTATAAGGTATTTTCACGGATACACCGCATATTACGTTATATTATAAGGTATTTTCAGTGATACACTGCATATTACGTTATATTATAAGGTATTGTCAATGATACACTGCATATTACGTTATATTATAAGGTATTTTCAATGATACACCGCATATTACGTTATATTATAAGGTATTTTCAATGATGCACTGCATATTACGTTATACTATAAGGTATTTTCAATGATACACTACACATTACGATATATTATAAAGTATTTTCAATGATACACTGCATATTACGTTATATTATAAGGTATTTTCATTGATAGACTAGAATTACCATATATTCTAAGGTATATTCAATGATACACTGCATATTACGTTATATTATAAGGTATTTTCAATGATAAACTACTATATATTATAAGGTATTTTCACTGATACACTGCATATTACGTTATATTATAAGGTATTTTCATTGATAGACTAGAATTACCATATATTCTAAGGTATTTTCTATGATACACTGCATATTACGTTATATTATAAGGTTTTTTCAATGATGCACTGCATATAACGTTATACTATAAGGTATTTTCAATGATACACTACAAATTACGATATATTATAAGGTATTTTCAATGATACACTGCATATTACGTTATATTATAAGGTATTTTCAATGATAGACTAGAATTACCATATATTCTAAGGTATTTTCAATGATACACAACAAATTACGATATATTATAAGGTATGTTCAATGATACACTGCATATTACGTTATATTATAATGTATTTTCAATGATACACTGCATATTACGTTAAATTATAAGGTATTTTCAACGATACACTGCATATTACGTTTTATTATAAGGTATTTTCGATGATACACTGCATATTACGTTATATTATTAGGTATTTTCAATGATACACTAAAAAATTACGATATATTATAAGGTATTTCCAATGATACACTGCATATTACGTTATATTATAAGGTATTTTCAATGATACACTGCATATTACGTCATATTATAAGGTATTTTCATTGATAGACTAGAATTACCATATATTCTAAGGTATTTTCAATGATACACTGCATGTTACGTTAAATTATAAGGTATTTTCAATGATACACTGCATATTACGTTATATTATAAGGTATTTTCGATGATACACTGCATATTACGTTATATTATAAGGTATTTTCAATGATACACTGCATATTACGTTTTATTATAAGGTATTTTCGATGATACACATCATATTACGTTATATTATTAGGTATTTTCAATGATACACTAAAAAATTACGATATATTATAAGGTATTTCCAATGATACACTGCATATTACGTTATATTATAAGGTATTTTCAATGATACACTGCATATTACGTCATATTATAAGATATTTTCAATGATACACTGCATATTACGTTATATTATAAGGTATTTTCAATGATACACAGAATATTACGTTTTATAATAAGGTATTTTCAATGATAAACTGCTATATATTATAAGGTATTTTCAATGATACACTACAAATTACGATATATTACAAAGTATTTTCAATGCTACACTGTATATTACGTTATATTATAAGGTATTTTCAATGATACACTGCATATTACGTTATATTATAAGGTATTTTCAATGATACACAGAATATTACGTTATATTATAAGGTATTTTCAATGATAAACTACTATATATTATAAGGTATTTTCAATGATACACTGCATATTACGTTATATTATAAGGTATTTTCAATGATACACTGCATATTACGTTATATTATAAGGTATTTTCATTGATACACTACACATTACGATATATTATAAAGTATTTTCAATGATACACTGCATATTACGTTATATTATAAGGTATTTTCATTGATAGACTAGAATTACCATATATTCTAAGGTATTTTCAATGATACACTGCATATTACGTTTTATTATAAAGTATTTTCGATGATACACTGCATATTACGTTATATTATTAGGTATTTTCAATGATACACTAAAAAATTACGATATATAATAAGGTATTTCCAATGATACACTGCATATTACGTTATATTATAAGGTATTTTCAATGATACACTGGATATTACGTCATATTATAAGGTATTTTCAATGATACACTGCATATTACGTTATATTATAAGGTATTTTCAATGATACACAGAATATTACGTTTTATAATAAGGTATTTTCAATGATAAACTACTATATATTATAAGGTATTTTCAATGATACACTACAAATTACGATATATTACAAGGTATTTTCAATGATACACTGCATATTACGTTATATTATAAGGTATTTTCAATGATACACTGCATATTACGTTATATTATAACGTATTTTCAATGATAAACTATATATTACGATATATTATATGGTATTTTCAATGATACACTGCATATTACATTATATTATAAGGTATTTTCGTTGATACATTACAAATTACCATATAATATATGGTATTTTCAATGATACACTGCATATTACGTTATATCATAAGGTACTTTCAACGATACACTGCATATTACGTTATATTATAAGGTATTTTCAATGATAAACTACTATATATTATAAGGTATTTTCAATGATACACTACAAATTACGATATATTATAAGGTATTTTCAATGATACACTGCATATAACTTTATATTATAAGGTATTTTCAATGATACACTGCATATTACCTTATATTATAATGTATTTTCAATGATACACAGAATATTACGTTATATTATAAGGTATTTTCAATGATACACAGAATATTACGTTATATTATAAGGTATTTTCATTGATACACTACAAATTACCATATATTATAAGGTATTTTCAATGATACACTACAAATTACGATATAGTATAAGGTATTTCCAATGATACACTGCATATTATACATATAATAAGGTATTTTGAATGATACACTGCATATTACGTTATATTATAAGGTATTTTCATTGATAGACTAGAATTACCATATATTCTAAGGTATTTTCAATGATACACTGCATATTACGTTAAATTATAAGGTATTTTCAATGATACACTGCATATTACGTTTTATTATAAGGTATTTTCGATGATACACTGCATATTACGTTATATTATAAGGTATTTTCAATGATACACTGCATATTACGTTTTATTATAAGGTATTTTCAATGATACACTGCATATTACGTCATATTATAAGATATTTTCAATGATACACTGCATATTACGTTATATTATAAGGTATTTTCAATGATAAACTACTATATATAATAAGGTATTTTCAATGATAAACTACTATATATTATAAGGTATTTTCAATGATACACTGCATATTACGTTATATTATAAGGTATTTTCAATGATACACTGCATATTACGTTATATTATAAGGTATTTTCATTGATACACTACAAATTACCATATATTATAAGGTATTTTCAATGATACACTACAAATTACGATATAGTATAAGGTATTTTCAATGATACACTGCATATTACGTTATTTTATAAGGTATTTTTAATGATATATATCATATTACGTTATATTATAAGGTTTTTTCAATGATACACTGCATATTAAGTTATATTATAAGGTATTTTCACGGATACACCGCATATTACGTTATATTATAAGGTATTTTCAGTGATACACTGCATATTACGTTATATTATAAGGTATTGTCAATGATACACTGCATATTACGTTATATTATAAGGTATTTTCAATGATACACCGCATATTACGTTATATTATAAGGTATTTTCAATGATGCACTGCATATTACGTTATACTATAAGGTATTTTCAATGATACACTACACATTACGATATATTATAAAGTATTTTCAATGATACACTGCATATTACGTTATATTATAAGGTATTTTCATTGATAGACTAGAATTACCATATATTCTAAGGTATATTCAATGATACACTGCATATTACGTTATATTATAAGGTATTTTCAATGATAAACTACTATATATTATAAGGTATTTTCACTGATACACTGCATATTACGTTATATTATAAGGTATTTTCATTGATAGACTAGAATTACCATATATTCTAAGGTATTTTCAATGATACACAACAAATTACGATATATTATAAGGTATGTTCAATGATACACTGCATATTACGTTATATTATAATGTATTTTCAATGATACACTGCATATTACGTTAAATTATAAGGTATTTTCAACGATACACTGCATATTACGTTTTATTATAAGGTATTTTCGATGATACACTGCATATTACGTTATATTATTAGGTATTTTCAATGATACACTAAAAAATTACGATATATTATAAGGTATTTCCAATGATACACTGCATATTACGTTATATTATAAGGTATTTTCAATGATACACTGCATATTACGTCATATTATAAGGTATTTTCATTGATAGACTAGAATTACCATATATTCTAAGGTATTTTCAATGATACACTGCATGTTACGTTAAATTATAAGGTATTTTCAATGATACACTGCATATTACGTTATATTATAAGGTATTTTCGATGATACACTGCATATTACGTTATATTATAAGGTATTTTCAATGATACACTGCATATTACGTTTTATTATAAGGTATTTTCGATGATACACTGCATATTACGTTATATTATTAGGTATTTTCAATGATACACTAAAAAATTACGATATATTATAAGGTATTTCCAATGATACACAGCATATTACGTTATATTATAAGGTATTTTCAATGATACACTGCATATTACGTCATATTATAAGATATTTTCAATGATACACTGCATATTACGTTATATTATAAGGTATTTTCAATGATACACAGAATATTACGTTTTATAATAAGGTATTTTCAATGATAAACTGCTATATATTATAAGGTATTTTCAATGATACACTACAAATTACGATATATTACAAAGTATTTTCAATGCTACACTGTATATTACGTTATATTATAAGGTATTTTCAATGATACACTGCATATTACGTTATATTATAAGGTATTTTCAATGATACACAGAATATTACGTTATATTATAAGGTATTTTCAATGATAAACTACTATATATTATAAGGTATTTTCAATGATACACTGCATATTACGTTATATTATAAGGTATTTTCAATGATACACTGCATATTACGTTATATTATAAGGTATTTTCATTGATACACTACACATTACGATATATTATAAAGTATTTTCAATGATACACTGCATATTACGTTATATTATAAGGTATTTTCATTGATAGACTAGAATTACCATATATTCTAAGGTATTTTCAATGATACACTGCATATTACGTTATATTATAAGGTATTTTCAATGATACACTGCATATTACGTTATATTATTAGGTATTTTCAATGATACACTAAAAAATTACGATATATTATAAGGTATTTCCAATGATACACTGCATATTACGTTATATTATAAGGTATTTTCAATGATACACTGCATATTACGTCATATTATAAGGTATTTTCAATGATACACTGCATATTACGTTATATTATAAGGTATTTTCAATAATACACAGAATATTACGTTTTATAATAAGGTATTTTCAATGATAAACTACTATATATTATAAGGTATTTTCAATGATACACTACAAATTACGATATATTACAAGGTATTTTCAATGATACACTGCATATTACGTTATATTATAAGGTATTTTCAATGATACACTGCATATTACGTTATATTATAACGTATTTTCAATGATAAACTATATATTACGATATATTATATGGCATTTTCAATGATACACTGCATATAACTTTATATTATAAGGTATTTTCAATGATACACTGCATATTACCTTATATTATAATGTATTTTCAATGATACACAGAATATTACGTTATATTATAAGGTATTTTCAATGATACACAGAATATTACGTTATATTATAAGGTATTTTCATTGATAGACTAGAATTACCATATATTCTAAGGTATTTTCAATGATACACTGCATATTACGTTAAATTATAAGGTATTTTCAATGATACACTGCATATTACGTTTTATTATAAGGTATTTTCGATGATACACTGCATATTACGTTATATTATAAGGTATTTTCAATGATACACTGCATATTACGTTTTATTATAAGGTATTTTCAATGATACACTGCATATTACGTCATATTATAAGATATTTTCAATGATACACTGCATATTACGTTATATTATAAGGTATTTTCAATGATACACAGAATATTACGTTTTATAATAAGGTATTTTCAATGATAAACTACTATATATTATAAGGTATTTTCAATGATACACTGCATATTACGTTATATTATAAGGTATTTTCAATGATACACTGCATATTACGTTATATTATAAGGTATTTTCATTGATACACTACAAATTACCATATATTATAAGGTATTTTCAATGATACACTACAAATTACGATATAGTATAAGGTATTTCCAATGATACACTGCATATTACGTTATTTTATAAGGTATTTTTAATGATATATATCATATTACGTTATATTATAAGGTTTTTTCAATGATACACTGCATATTAAGTTATATTATAAGGTATTTTCACGGATACACCGCATATTACGTTATATTATAAGGTATTTTCAGTGATACACTGCATATTACGTTATATTATAAGGTATTGTCAATGATACACTGCATATTACGTTATATTATAAGGTATTTTCAATGATACACCGCATATTACGTTATATTATAAGGTATTTTCAATGATGCACTGCATATTACGTTATACTATAAGGTATTTTCAATGATACACTACACATTACGATATATTATAAAGTATTTTCAATGATACACTGCATATTACGTTATATTATAAGGTATTTTCATTGATAGACTAGAATTACCATATATTCTAAGGTATATTCAATGATACACTGCATATTACGTTATATTATAAGGTATTTTCAATGATAAACTACTATATATTATAAGGTATTTTCACTGATACACTGCATATTACGTTATATTATAAGGTATTTTCATTGATAGACTAGAATTACCATATATTCTAAGGTATTTTCTATGATACACTGCATATTACGTTATATCATAAGGTATTTTCACGGATACACCGCATATTACGTTATATTATAAGGTATTTTCAATGATACACTGCATATTACGTTATATTATAAGGTTTTTTCAATGATGCACTGCATATAACGTTATACTATAAGGTATTTTCGTTGATACATTACAAATTACCATATATTATAAGGTATTTTCAATGATACACTGCATATTACGTTATATCATAAGGTACTTTCAACGATACACTGCATATTACGTTATATTATAAGGTATTTTCAATGATAAACTACTATATATTACAAGGTATTTTCAATGATACACTACAAATTACGATATATTATAAGGTATTTTCAATGATACACTGCATATAACTTTATATTATAAGGTATTTTCAATGATACACTGCATATTACCTTATATTATAATGTATTTTCAATGATACACAGAATATTACGTTATATTATAAGGTATTTTCAATGATACACAGAATATTACGTTATATTATAAGGTATTTTCATTGATACACTACAAATTACCATATATTATAAGGTATTTTCAATGATACACTACAAATTACGATATAGTATAAGGTATTTCCAATGATACACTGCATATTATACATATAATAAGGTATTTTGAATGATACACTGCATATTACGTTATATTATAAGGTATTTTCATTGATAGACTAGAATTACCATATATTCTAAGGTATTTTCAATGATACACTGCATATTACGTTAAATTATAAGGTATTTTCACTGATACACTGCATATTACGTTATATTATAAGGTATTTTCATTGATAGACTAGAATTACCATATATTCTAAGGTATTTTCTATGATACACTGCATATTACGTTATATCATAAGGTATTTTCACGGATACACCGCATATTACGTTATATTATAAGGTATTTTCAATGATACACTGCATATTACGTTATATTATAAGGTTTTTTCAATGATGCACTGCATATAACGTTATACTATAAGGTATTTTCAATGATACACTACAAATTACGATATATTATAAGGTATTTTCAATGATACACTGCATATTACGTTATATTATAAGGTATTTTCAATGATAGACTAGAATTACCATATATTCTAAGGTATTTTCAATGATACACAACAAATTACGATATATTATAAGGTATGTTCAATGATACACTGCATATTACGTTATATTATAATGTATTTTCAATGATACACTGCATATTACGTTAAATTATAAGGTATTTTCAACGATACACTAAAAAATTACGATATATTATAAGGTATTTCCAATGATACACTGCATATTACGTTATATTATAAGGTATTTTCAATGATACACTGCATATTACGTCATATTATAAGGTATTTTCATTGATAGACTAGAATTACCATATATTCTAAGGTATTTTCAATGATACACTGCATATTACGTTAAATTATAAGGTATTTTCAATGATACACTGCATATTACGTTATATTATAAGGTATTTTCGATGATACACTGCATATTACGTTATATTATAAGGTATTTTCAATGATACACTGCATATTACGTTTTATTATAAGGTATTTTCGATGATACACTGCATATTACGTTATATTATTAGGTATTTTCAATGATACACTAAAAAATTACGATATATTATAAGGTATTTCCAATGATACACTGCATATTACGTTATATTATAAGGTATTTTCAATGATACACTGCATATTACGTCATATTATAAGATATTTTCAATGATACACTGCATATTACGTTATATTATAAGGTATTTTCAATGATACACAGAATATTACGTTTTATAATAAGGTATTTTCAATGATAAACTACTATATATTATAAGGTATTTTCAATGATACACTACAAATTACGATATATTACAAAGTATTTTCAATGCTACACTGTATATTACGTTATATTATAAGGTATTTTCAATAATACACTGCATATTACGTTATATTATAAGGTATTTTCAATGATACACAGAATATTACGTTATATTATAAGGTATTTTCAATGATAAACTACTATATATTATAAGGTATTTTCAATGATACACTGCATATTACGTTATATTATAAGGTATTTTCAATGATACACTGCATATTACGTTATATTATAAGGTATTTTCATTGATACACTACAAATTACCATATATTATAAGGTATTTTCAATGATAGACTACAAATTACGATATGGTATAAGGTATTTCCAATGATACACTGCATATTACGTTATATTATAAGGTATTTTGAATGATACACTGCATATTGCGTTATATTATAAGGTATTTTCAATGATACACTGCATATTACGTTATATTATAAGGTATTTTCAATGATACACAGAATGTTACGTTATATTCTAAGGTATTTTCAATGATAAACTACTATATATTATGAGGTATTTTCAATGATACACTGCATATTACGTTATATTATAAGGTATTTTCAATGATACACTGCATATTACGTTATATTATAAGGTATTTTCATTGATACACTACACATTACGATATATTATAAAGTATTTTCAATGATACACTGCATATTACGTTATATTATAAGGTATTTTCATTGATAGACTAGAATTACCATATATTCTAAGGTATTTTCAATGATACACTGCATATTACGTTATATTATAAGGTATTTTCAATGATACACTGCATATTACGTTATATTATTAGGTATTTTCAATGATACACTAAAAAATTACGATATATTATAAGGTATTTCCAATGATACACTGCATATTACGTTATATTATAAGGTATTTTCAATGATACACTGCATATTACGTCATATTATAAGGTATTTTCAATGATACACTGCATATTACGTTATATTATAAGGTATTTTCAATGATACACAGAATATTACGTTATATTATAAGGTATTTTCAATGATAAACTATATATTACGATATATAATATGGTATTTTCAATGATACACTGCATATTACATTATATTATAAGGTATTTTCGTTGATACATTACAAATTACCATATATTATAAGGTATTTTCAATGATACACTGCATATTACGTTATATCATAAGGTACTTTCAACGATACACTGCATATTACGTTATATTATAAGGTATTTTCAATGATAAACTACTATATATTACAAGGTATTTTCAATGATACACTACAAATTACGATATATTATAAGGTATTTTCAATGATACACTGCATATAACTTTATATTATAAGGTATTTTCAATGATACACTGCATATTACCTTATATTATAATGTATTTTCAATGATACACAGAATATTACGTTATATTATAAGGTATTTTCAATGATACACAGAATATTACGTTATATTATAAGGTATTTTCATTGATAGACTAGAATTACCATATATTCTAAGGTATTTTCAATGATACACTGCATATTACGTTAAATTATAAGGTATTTTCAATGATACACTGCATATTACGTTTTATTATAAGGTTTTTTCGATGATACACTGCATATTACGTTATATTATAAGGTATTTTCAATGATACACTGCATATTACGTTTTATTATAAGGTATTTTCGATGATACACTGCATATTACGTTATATTATTAGGTATTTTCAATGATACACTAAAAAATTACGATATATTATAAGGTATTTCCAATGATACACTGCATATTACGTTATATTATAAGGTATTTTCAATGATACACTGCATATTACGTTATATTATAAGGTATTTTCATTGATACACTACAAATTACCATATATTATAAGGTATTTTCAATGATACACTAAAAAATTTCGATATATTATAAGGTATTTCCAATGATACACTGCATATTACCATATATTATAAGGTATTTTCAATGATACACTACAAATTACGATATATTATAAGGTATTTTCAATGATACACTGCATATTACTTTATATTATAAGGTATTTTCATTGATACACTACAAATTACGATATATTATAAGGTATTTTCAATGATACACAGCACATTACGTTATATTATAAGGTATTTTCAATGATAAACTACTATATATTATAAGGTATTTTCAATGATACACTACAAATTACGATATATTATAAGGTATTTTCACTGATACACTGCATATTACGTTATATTATAAGGTATTTTCATTGATAGACTAGAATTACCATATATTCTAAGGTATTTTCATTGATACACTACAAATTACCATATATTATAAGGTATCTTCAATGACACACTGCATATTACGTTTTATTATAAGGTATTTTCAGTGATAAACTACTATATATTACAAGGTAGTTTCAATGATACACTACAAATTACCATATATTCTAAGGTATTTTCAATGATACACTACATATTACGTTTTATTATAAGGTATTTTCAATGATACATTGCATATTACGTTATATTATAAGGTATTTTCAGTGATAAACTACTATATATTACAAGGTAGTTTCAATGATACACTACAAATTACCATATATTCTAAGGTATTTTCAATGATACACTGCATATTACGTTATATTATAATGTATTTTCAAAGATACACTGCATATTACGTTATATTATAATGTATTTTCAATGATACACTGCATATTATGTTATATTATAAGTTATTTTCAATGATACACAGAATATTACGTTATATTATAAGGTATTTTCATTGATACACTACAAATTACCATATATTATAAGGTATCTTCAATGATACACTGCATATTACGTTTTATTATAAGGTATTTTCAATGATACACTGCATATTACGTTTTATTATAAGGTATTTTCAATGATACATTGCATATTACGTTATATTATAAGGTATTTTCAGTGATAAACTACTATATATTACAAGGTAGTTTCAATGATACACTACAAATTACCATATATTCTAAGGTATTTTCAATGATACACTGCATATTACGTTATATTATAAGGTATTTTCAAAGATACACTGCATATTACGTTATATTATAATGTATTTTCAATGATACACTGCATATTACGTTTTATTATAAGGTATTTTCAATGATACATTGCATATTACGTTATAGTATAAGGTATTTTCAGTGATAAACTACTATATATTACAAGGTAGTTTCAATGATACACTACAAATTACCATATATTCTAAGGTATTTTCAATGATACTCTGCATATTACGTTATATTATAAGGTATTTTCAAAGATACACTGCATATTACGTTATATTATAATGTATTTTCAATGATACACTGCATATTATGTTATATTATAAGGTATTTTCATTGATACACTACAAATTACCATATATTATAAGGTATTTTCAATGATACACTAAAAAATTTCGATATATTATAAGGTATTTCCAATGATACACTGCATATTACCATATATTATAAGGTATTTTCAATGATACACTACAAATTACGATATATTATAAGGTATTTTCAATGATACACTGCATATTACTTTATATTATAAGGTATTTTCATTGATACTCTACGAATTACGATATATTATAAGGTATTTTCAATGATACACAGCATATTACGTTATATTATAAGGTATTTTCATTGATAGACTAGAATTACCATATATTCTAAGGTATTTTCTATGATACACTGCATATTACGTTATATCATAAGGTATTTTCACGGATACACGGCATATTACGTTATATTATAAGGTATTTTCAATGATACACTGCATATTACGTTATATTATAAGGTTTTTTCAATGATGCACTGCATATTACGTTATACTATAAGGTATTTTCAATGATGCACTACAAATTACGATATATTATAAGGTATTTTCAATGATACACTGCATATTACGTTATATTATAAGGTATTTTCAATGATAGACTAGAATTACCATATATTCTAAGGTATTTTCAATGATACACAACAAATTACGTTATATTATTAGGTATTTTCAATGATACACTAAAAAATTACGATATATTATAAGGTATTTCCAATGATACACTGCATATTACGTTATATTATAAGGTATTTTCAATGATACACTGCATATTACGTCATATTATAAGGTATTTTCATTGATAGACTAGAATTACCATATATTCTAAGGTATTTTCAATGATACACTGCATATTACGTTAAATTATAAGGTATTTTCAATGATACACTGCATATTACGTTATATTATAAGGTATTTTCGATGATACACTGCATATTACGTTATATTATAAGGTATTTTCAATGATACACTGCATATTACGTTTTATTATAAGGTATTTTCGATGATACACTGCATATTACGTTATATTATTAGGTATTTTCAATGATACACTAAAAAATTACGATATATTATAAGGTATTTCCAATGATACACTGCATATTACGTTATATTATAAGGTATTTTCAATGATACACTGCATATTACGTCATATTATAAGATATTTTCAATGATACACTGCATATTACGTTATATTATAAGGTATTTTCAATGATACACAGAATATTACGTTTTATAATAAGGTATTTTCAATGATAAACTACTATATATTATAAGGTATTTTCAATGATACACTACAAATTACGATATATTACAAAGTATTTTCAATGCTACACTGTATATTACGTTATATTATAAGGTATTTTCAATGATACACTGCATATTACGTTATATTATAAGGTATTTTCAATGATACACAGAATATTACGTTATATTATAAGGTATTTTCAATGATAAACTACTATATATTATAAGGTATTTTCAATGATACACTGCATATTACGTTATATTATAAGGTATTTTCAATGATACACTGCATATTACGTTATATTATAAGGTATTTTCAATGATACACTGCATATTACGTTATATTATAAGGTATTTTCAATGATACACTAAAAAATTTCGATATATTATAAGGTATTTCCAATGATACACTGCATATTACCATATATTATAAGGTATTTTCAATGATACACTACAAATTACGATATATTATAAGGTATTTTCAATGATACACTGCATATTACTTTATATTATAAGGTATTTTCATTGATACTCTACGAATTACGATATATTATAAGGTATTTTCAATGATACACAGCATATTACGTTATATTATAAGGTATTTTCATTGATAGACTAGAATTACCATATATTCTAAGGTATTTTCTATGATACACTGCATATTACGTTATATCATAAGGTATTTTCACGGATACACGGCATATTACGTTATATTATAAGGTATTTTCAATGATACACTGCATATTACGTTATATTATAAGGTTTTTTCAATGATGCACTGCATATTACGTTATACTATAAGGTATTTTCAATGATGCACTACAAATTACGATATATTATAAGGTATTTTCAATGATACACTGCATATTACGTTATATTATAAGGTATTTTCATTGATAGACTAGAATTACCATATATTCTAAGGTATTTTCAATGATACACAACAAATTACGTTATATTATAAGGTATTTTCAATGATACACTAAAAAATTACGATATATTATAAGGTATTTCCAATGATACACTGCATATTACGTTATATTATAAGGTATTTTCAATGATACACTGCATATTACGTCATATTATAAGGTATTTTCATTGATAGACTAGAATTACCATATATTCTAAGGTATTTTCAATGATACACTGCATATTACGTTAAATTATAAGGTATTTTCAATGATACACTGCATATTACGTTATATTATAAGGTATTTTCGATGATACACTGCATATTACGTTATATTATAAGGTATTTTCAATGATACACTGCATATTACGTTTTATTATAAGGTATTTTCGATGATACACTGCATATTACGTTATATTATTAGGTATTTTCAATGATACACTAAAAAATTACGATATATTATAAGGTATTTCCAATGATACACTGCATATTACGTTATATTATAAGGTATTTTCAATGATACACTGCATATTACGTCATATTATAAGATATTTTCAATGATACACTGCATATTACGTTATATTATAAGGTATTTTCAATGATACACAGAATATTACGTTTTATAATAAGGTATTTTCAATGATAAACTACTATATATTATAAGGTATTTTCAATGATACACTACAAATTACGATATATTACAAAGTATTTTCAATGCTACACTGTATATTACGTTATATTATAAGGTATTTTCAATGATACACTGCATATTACGTTATATTATAAGGTATTTTCAATGATACACAGAATATTACGTTATATTATAAGGTATTTTCAATGATAAACTACTATATATTATAAGGTATTTTCAATGATACACTGCATATTACGTTATATTATAAGGTATTTTCAATGATACACTGCATATTACGTTATATTATAAGGTATTTTCAATGATACACTGCATATTACGTTATATTATAAGGTATTTTCAATGATACACAGAATATTACGTTTTATAATAAGGTATTTTCAATGATAAACTACTATATATTATAAGGTATTTTCAATGATACACTACAAATTACGATATATTACAAGGTATTTTCAATGATACACTGCATATTACGTTATATTATAAGGTATTTTCAATGATACACTGCATATTACGTTATATTATAACGTATTTTCAATGATAAACTATATATTACGATATATTATATGGTATTTTCAATGATACACTGCATATTACATTATATTATAAGGTATTTTCGTTGATACATTACAAATTACCATATATTATAAGGTATTTTCAATGATACACTGCATATTACGTTATATCATAAGGTACTTTCAACGATACACTGCATATTACGTTATATTATAAGGTATTTTCAATGATAAACTACTATATATTACAAGGTATTTTCAATGATACACTACAAATTACGATATATTATAAGGTATTTTCAATGATACACTGCATATAACTTTATATTATAAGGTATTTTCAATGATACACTGCATATTACCTTATATTATAATGTATTTTCAATGATACACAGAATATTACGTTATATTATAAGGTATTTTCAATGATACACAGAATATTACGTTATATTATAAGGTATTTTCATTGATACACTACAAATTACCATATATTATAAGGTATTTTCAATGATACACTACAAATTACGATATAGTATAAGGTATTTCCAATGATACACTGCATATTATACATATAATAAGGTATTTTGAATGATACACTGCATATTACGTTATATTATAAGGTATTTTCATTGATAGACTAGAATTACCATATATTCTAAGGTATTTTCAATGATACACTGCATATTACGTTAAATTATAAGGTATTTTCAATGATACACTGCATATTACGTTATATTATAAGGTATTTTCGATGATACACTGCATATTACGTTATATTATAAGGTATTTTCAATGATACACTGCATATTACGTTTTATTATAAGGTATTTTCGATGATACACTGCATATTACGTTATATTATTAGGTATTTTCAATGATACACTAAAAAATTACGATATATTATAAGGTATTTCCAATGATACACTGCATATTACGTTATATTATAAGGTATTTTCAATGATACACTGCATATTACGTCATATTATAAGATATTTTCAATGATACACTGCATATTACGTTATATTATAAGGTATTTTCAATGACACACAGAATATTACGTTTTATAATAAGGTATTTTCAATGATAAACTACTATATATTATAAGGTATTTCCAATGATACACTGCATATTATACATATAATAAGGTATTTTGAATGATACACTGCATATTACGTTATATTATAAGGTATTTTCATTGATAGACTAGAATTACCATATATTCTAAGGTATTTTCAATGATACACTGCATATTACGTTAAATTATAAGGTATTTTCAATGATACACTGCATATTACGTTTTATTATAAGGTATTTTCGATGATACACTGCATATTACGTTATATTATAAGGTATTTTCAATGATACACTGCATATTACGTTTTATTATAAGGTATTTTCGATGATACACTGCATATTACGTTATATTATTAGGTATTTTCAATGATACACTAAAAAATTACGATATATTATAAGGTATTTTCAATGATACACTGCATATTACGTTATATTATAAGGTATTTACAATGATACACTGCATATTACGTTATATCATAAGGTATTTTCAATGATACACTGCATATTACGTTGTATTATAAGGTATTTTCATTGATAGACTAGAATTACCATATATTCTAAGGTATTTTCAATGATACACTGCATATTACGTTATATTATAAGGTATTTTCAATGATACACTGCATATTACTTTATATTATAAGGTATTTTCATTGATACACTACAAATTACGATATATTATAAGGTATTTTCAATGATACACAGCACATTACGTTATATTATAAGGTATTTTCAATGATAAACTACTATATATTATAAGGTATTTTCAATGATACACTACAAATTACGATATATTATAAGGTATTTTCACTGATACACTGCATATTACGTTATATTATAAGGCATTTTCATTGATAGACTAGAATTACCATATATTCTAAGGTATTTTCATTGATACACTACAAATTACCATATATTATAAGGTATCTTCAAGGACACACTGCATATTACGTTTTATTATAAGGTATTTTCAATGATACACTGCATATTACGTTTTATTATAAGGTATTTTCAATGATACATTGCATATTACGTTATATTATAAGGTATTTTCAGTGATAAACTACTATATATTACAAGGTAGTTTCAATGATACACTACAAATTACCATATATTCTAAGGTATTTTCAATGATACACTGCATATTACGTTATATTATAAGGTATTTTCAAAGATACACTGCATATTACGTTATATTATAATGTATTTTCAATGATACACTGCATATTACGTTTTATTATAAGGTATTTTCAATGATACATTGCATATTACGTTATAGTATAAGGTATTTTCAGTGATAAACTACTATATATTACAAGGTAGTTTCAATGATACACTACAAATTACCATATATTCTAAGGTATTTTCAAAGATACACTGCATATTACGTTATATTATAAGGTATTTTCAAAGATACACTGCAAATTACGTTATATTATAATGTATTTTCAATGATACACTGCATATTATGTTATATTATAAGGTATTTTCATTGATACACTACAAATTACCATATATTATAAGGTATTTTCAATGATACACTAAAAAATTTCGATATATTATAAGGTATTTCCAATGATACACTGCATATTACCATATATTATAAGGTATTTTCAATGATACACTACAAATTACGATATATTATAAGGTATTTTCAATGATACACTGCATATTACTTTATATTATAAGGTATTTTCATTGATACTCTACGAATTACGATATATTATAAGGTATTTTCAATGATACACAGCATATTACGTTATATTATAAGGTATTTTCATTGATAGACTAGAATTACCATATATTCTAAGGTATTTTCATTGATACACTACAAATTACCATATATTATAAGGTATTTTCAATGATACACTGCATATTACGTTATATCATAAGGTACTTTCAATGATACACTGCATATTACGTTATAACATAAGGTATTTTCAATGATACACTGCATATTACGTTATATTATAAGGTATTTTCAATGATGCACTGCATATTACGTTATATTATAAGGTATTTTCATTGATACACTACAAATTACCATATATTATAAGGTATTTTCAATGATACACTGCATATTACATTATATCATAAGGTATTTTCAATGATACACTGCATATTACGTTATATTATAAGGTATTTACAATGATACACTGCATATTACGTTATATCATAAGGTATTTTCAATGATACACTGCATATTACGTTGTATTATAAGGTATTTTCGTTGATAGACTAGATTTACCATATATTCTAAGGTATTTTCAATGATACACTGCATATTACGTTATATTATAAGGTATTTTCAATGATACACTGCATATTACGTTATATTATAAGGTATTTTCAATGATACACTACAAATTACCATATATTATAAGGTATTTTCAATGATACACTAAAAAATTTCGATATATTATAAGGTATTTCCAATGATACACTGCATATTACCATATATTATAAGGTATTTTCAATGATACACTACAAATTACGATATATTATAAGGTATTTTCAATGATACACTGCATATTACTTTATATTATAAGGTATTTTCATTGATACACTACAAATTACCATATATTATAAGGTATTTTCAATGATACACTAAAAAATTTCGATATATTATAAGGTATTTCCAATGATACACTGCATATTACGTTATATTATAAGGTATTTCATTGATACACTACAAATTACCATATATTATAAGGTATTTTCAATGATACACTACAAATTACGATATAGTATAAGGTATTTCCAATGATACACTGCATATTACGTTATTTTATAAGGTATTTTTAATGATATATATCATATTACGTTATATTATAAGGTTTTTTCAATGATACACTGCATATTAAGTTATATTATAAGGTATTTTTCACGGATACACCGCATATTACGTTATATTATAAGGTATTTTCAGTGATACACTGCATATTACGTTATATTATAAGGTATTGTCAATGATACACTGCATATTACGTTATATTATAAGGTATTTTCAATGATACACTGCATATTACGTTATATTATAAGGTATTTTCAATGATGCACTGCATATTACGTTATACTATAAGGTATTTTCAATGATACACTACACATTACGATATATTATAAAGTATTTTCAATGATACACTGCATATTACGTTATATTATAAGGTATTTTCATTGATAGACTAGAATTACCATATATTCTAAGGTATATTCAATGATACACTGCATATTACGTTATATTATAAGGTATTTTCAATGATAAACTACTATATATTATAAGGTATTTTCACTGATACACTGCATATTACGTTATATTATAAGGTATTTTCATTGATAGACTAGAATTACCATATATTCTAAGGTATTTTCTATGATACACTGCATATTACGTTATATCATAAGGTATTTTCACGGATACACCGCATATTACGTTATATTATAAGGTATTTTCAATGATACACTGCATATTACGTTATATTATAAGGTTTTTTCAATGATGCACTGCATATAACGTTATACTATAAGGTATTTTCAATGATACACTACAAATTACGATATATTATAAGGTATTTTCAATGATACACTGCATATTACGTTATATTATAAGGTATTTTCAATGATAGACTAGAATTACCATATATTCTAAGGTATTTTCAATGATACACAACAAATTACGATATATTATAAGGTATGTTCAATGATACACTGCATATTACGTTATATTATAATGTATTTTCAATGATACACTGCATATTACGTTAAATTATAAGGTATTTTCAACGATACACTAAAAAATTACGATATATTATAAGGTATTTTCAATGATACACTGCATATTACGTTATATTATAAGGTATTTTCAATGATACACTGCATATTACGTCATATTATAAGGTATTTTCATTGATAGACTAGAATTACCATATATTCTAAGGTATTTTCAATGATACACTGCATATTACGTTATATTATAAGGTATTTTCAATGATACACTGCATATTACGTTATATTATAAGGTATTTTCGATGATACACTGCATATTACGTTATATTATAAGGTATTTTCAATGATACACTGCATATTACGTTTTATTATAAGGTATTTTCGATGATACACTGCATATTACGTTATATTATTAGGTATTTTCAATGATACACTAAAAAATTACGATATATTATAAGGTATTTCCAATGATACACTGCATATTACGTTATATTATAAGGTATTTTCAATGATACACTGCATATTACGTCATATTATAAGATATTTTCAATGATACACTGCATATTACGTTATATTATAAGGTATTTTCAATGATACACAGAATATTACGTTTTATAATAAGGTATTTTCAATGATAAACTACTATATATTATAAGGTATTTTCAATGATACACTACAAATTACGATATATTACAAAGTATTTTCAATGCTACACTGTATATTACGTTATATTATAAGGTATTTTCAATAATACACTGCATATTACGTTATATTATAAGGTATTTTCAATAATACACAGAATATTACGTTATATTATAAGGTATTTTCAATGATAAACTACTATATATTATAAGGTATTTTCAATGATACACTGCATATTACGTTATATTATAAGGTATTTTCAATGATACACTGCATATTACGTTATATTATAAGGTATTTTCATTGATACACTACAAATTACCATATATTATAAGGTATTTTCAATGATAGACTACAAATTACGATATGGTATAAGGTATTTCCAATGATACACTGCATATTACGTTATATTATAAGGTATTTTGAATGATACACTGCATATTGCGTTATATTATAAGGTATTTTCAATGATACACTGCATATTACGTTATATTATAAGGTATTTTCAATGATACACAGAATGTTACGTTATATTCTAAGGTATTTTCAATGATAAACTACTATATATTATGAGGTATTTTCAATGATACACTGCATATTACGTTATATTATAAGGTATTTTCATTGATACACTACACATTACGATATATTATAAAGTATTTTCAATGATACACTGCATATTACGTTATATTATAAGGTATTTTCATTGATAGACTAGAATTACCATATATTCTAAGGTATTTTCAATGATACACTGCATATTACGTTATATTATAAGGTATTTTCAATGATACACTGCATATTACGTTATATTATTAGGTATTTTCAATGATACACTAAAAAATTACGATATATTATAAGGTATTTCCAATGATACACTGCATATTACGTTATATTATAAGGTATTTTCAATGATACACTGCATATTACGTCATATTATAAGGTATTTTCAATGATACACTGCATATTACGTTATATTATAAGGTATTTTCAATGATACACAGAATATTACGTTATATTATAACGTATTTTCAATGATAAACTATATATTACGATATATAATATGGTATTTTCAATGATACACTGCATATTACATTATATTATAAGGTATTTTCGTTGATACATTACAAATTACCATATATTATAAGGTATTTTCAATGATACACTGCATATTACGTTATATCATAAGGTACTTTCAACGATACACTGCATATTACGTTATATTATAAGGTATTTTCAATGATAAACTACTATATATTACAAGGTATTTTCAATGATACACTACAAATTACGATATATTATAAGGTATTTTCAATGATACACTGCATATAACTTTATATTATAAGGTATTTTCAATGATACACTGCATATTACCTTATATTATAATGTATTTTCAATGATACACAGAATATTACGTTATATTATAAGGTATTTTCAATGATACACAGAATATTACGTTATATTATAAGGTATTTTCATTGATACACTACAAATTACCATATATTATAAGGTATTTTCAATGATACACTACAAATTACGATATAGTATAAGGTATTTCCAATGATACACTGCATATTATACATATAATAAGGTATTTTGAATGATACACTGCATATTACGTTATATTATAAGGTATTTTCATTGATAGACTAGAATTACCATATATTCTAAGGTATTTTCAATGATACACTGCATATTACGTTAAATTATAAGGTATTTTCAATGATACACTGCATATTACGTTTTATTATAAGGTTTTTTCGATGATACACTGCATATTACGTTATATTATAAGGTATTTTCAATGATACACTGCATATTACGTTTTATTATAAGGTATTTTCGATGATACACTGCATATTACGTTATATTATTAGGTATTTTCAATGATACACTAAAAAATTACGATATATTATAAGGTATTTCCAATGATACACTGCATATTACGTTATATTATAAGGTATTTTCAATGATACACTGCATATTACGTTATATTATAAGGTATTTTCATTGATACACTACAAATTACCATATATTATAAGGTATTTTCAATGATACACTAAAAAATTTCGATATATTATAAGGTATTTCCAATGATACACTGCATATTACCATATATTATAAGGTATTTTCAATGATACACTACAAATTACGATATATTATAAGGTATTTTCAATGATACACTGCATATTACTTTATATTATAAGGTATTTTCATTGATACACTACAAATTACGATATATTATAAGGTATTTTCAATGATACACAGCACATTACGTTATATTATAAGGTATTTTCAATGATAAACTACTATATATTATAAGGTATTTTCAATGATACACTACAAATTACGATATATTATAAGGTATTTTCACTGATACACTGCATATTACGTTATATTATAAGGTATTTTCATTGATAGACTAGAATTACCATATATTCTAAGGTATTTTCATTGATACACTACAAATTACCATATATTATAAGGTATCTTCAATGACACACTGCATATTACGTTTTATTATAAGGTATTTTCAGTGATAAACTACTATATATTACATGGTAGTTTCAATGATACACTACAAATTACCATATATTCTAAGGTATTTTCAATGATATACTACATATTACGTTTTATTATAAGGTATTTTCAATGATACATTGCATATTACGTTATATTATAAGGTATTTTCAGTGATAAACTACTATATATTACAAGGTAGTTTCAATGATACACTACAAATTACCATATATTCTAAGGTATTTTCAATGATACACTGCATATTACGTTATATTATAATGTATTTTCAAAGATACACTGCATATTACGTTATATTATAATGTATTTTCAATGATACACTGCATATTACGTTATATTATAAGGTATTTTCAATGATAAACTACTATATATTATAAGGTATTTTCACTGATACACTGCATATTACGTTATATTATAAGGTATTTTCATTGATAGACTAGAATTACCATATATTCTAAGGTATTTTCTATGATACACTGCATATTACGTTATATCATAAGGTATTTTCACGGATACACCGCATATTACGTTATATTATAAGGTATTTTCAATGATACACTGCATATTACGTTATATTATAAGGTTTTTTCAATGATGCACTGCATATAACGTTATACTATAAGGTATTTTCAATGATACACTACAAATTACGATATATTATAAGGTATTTTCAATGATACACTGCATATTACGTTATATTATAAGGTATTTTCAATGATAGACTAGAATTACCATATATTCTAAGGTATTTTCAATGATACACAACAAATTACGATATATTATAAGGTATTTTCAATGATACACTGCATATTACGTTATATTATAAGGTATTTTCAATGATACACTGCATATTACGATATATTATAAGGTATTTTCAACGATACACTAAAAAATTACGATATATTATAAGGTATTTTCAATGATACACTGCATATTACGTTATATTATAAGGTATTTTCAATGATACACTGCATATTACGTCATATTATAAGGTATTTTCATTGATAGACTAGAATTACCATATATTCTAAGGTATTTTCAATGATACACTGCATATTACGTTAAATTATAAGGTATTTTCAATGATACACTGCATATTACGTTATATTATAAGGTATTTTCGATGATACACTGCATATTACGTTATATTATAAGGTATTTTCAATGATACACTGCATATTACGTTTTATTATAAGGTATTTTCGATGATACACTGCATATTACGTTATATTATTAGGTATTTTCAATGATACACTAAAAAATTACGATATATTATAAGGTATTTCCAATGATACACTGCATATTACGTTATATTATAAGGTATTTTCAATGATACACTGCATATTACGTCATATTATAAGATATTTTCAATGATACACTGCATATTACGTTATATTATAAGGTATTTTCAATGATACACAGAATATTACGTTTTATAATAAGGTATTTTCAATGATAAACTACTATATATTATAAGGTATTTTCAATGATACACTACAAATTACGATATATTACAAAGTATTTTCAATGCTACACTGTATATTACGTTATATTATAAGGTATTTTCAATAATACACTGCATATTACGTTATATTATAAGGTATTTTCAATGATACACAGAATATTACGTTATATTATAAGGTATTTTCAATGATAAACTACTATATATTATAAGGTATTTTCAATGATACACTGCATATTACGTTATATTATAAGGTATTTTCAATGATACACTGCATATTACGTTATATTATAAGGTATTTTCATTGATACACTACAAATTACCATATATTATAAGGTATTTTCAATGATAGACTACA
Organism: Lasioglossum lativentre; assembly: GCA_916610255.1. Lineage (NCBI taxonomy): Eukaryota > Metazoa > Arthropoda > Insecta > Hymenoptera > Halictidae > Lasioglossum > Lasioglossum lativentre. The sequence continues at coordinate 148,047 of CAKAJI010001104.1, forward strand.
AATTACGATATGGTATAAGGTATTTCCAATGATACACTGCATATTACGTTATATTATAAGGTATTTTGAATGATACACTGCATATTGCGTTATATTATAAGGTATTTTCAATGATACACTGCATATTACGTTATATTATAAGGTATTTTCAATGATACACAGAATGTTACGTTATATTCTAAGGTATTTTCAATGATAAACTACTATATATTATGAGGTATTTTCAATGATACACTGCATATTACGTTATATTATAAGGTATTTTCAATGATACACTGCATATTACGTTATATTATAAGGTATTTTCATTGATACACTACACATTACGATATATTATAAAGTATTTTCAATGATACACTGCATATTACGTTATATTATAAGGTATTTTCATTGATAGACTAGAATTACCATATATTCTAAGGTATTTTCAATGATACACTGCATATTACGTTATATTATAAGGTATTTTCAATGATACACTGCATATTACGTTATATTATTAGGTATTTTCAATGATACACTAAAAAATTACGATATATTATAAGGTATTTCCAATGATACACTGCATATTACGTTATATTATAAGGTATTTTCAATGATACACTGCATATTACGTCATATTATAAGGTATTTTCAATGATACACTGCATATTACGTTATATTATAAGGTATTTTCAATGATACACAGAATATTACGTTATATTATAACGTATTTTCAATGATAAACTATATATTACGATATATAATATGGTATTTTCAATGATACACTGCATATTACATTATATTATAAGGTATTTTCGTTGATACATTACAAATTACCATATATTATAAGGTATTTTCAATGATACACTGCATATTACGTTATATCATAAGGTACTTTCAACGATACACTGCATATTACGTTATATTATAAGGTATTTTCAATGATAAACTACTATATATTACAAGGTATTTTCAATGATACACTACAAATTACGATATATTATAAGGTATTTTCAATGATACACTGCATATAACTTTATATTATAAGGTATTTTCAATGATACACTGCATATTACCTTATATTATAATGTATTTTCAATGATACACAGAATATTACGTTATATTATAAGGTATTTTCAATGATACACAGAATATTACGTTATATTATAAGGTATTTTCATTGATACACTACAAATTACCATATATTATAAGGTATTTTCAATGATACACTACAAATTACGATATAGTATAAGGTATTTCCAATGATACACTGCATATTATACATATAATAAGGTATTTTGAATGATACACTGCATATTACGTTATATTATAAGGTATTTTCATTGATAGACTAGAATTACCATATATTCTAAGGTATTTTCAATGATACACTGCATATTACGTTAAATTATAAGGTATTTTCAATGATACACTGCATATTACGTTTTATTATAAGGTTTTTTCGATGATACACTGCATATTACGTTATATTATAAGGTATTTTCAATGATACACTGCATATTACGTTTTATTATAAGGTATTTTCGATGATACACTGCATATTACGTTATATTATTAGGTATTTTCAATGATACACTAAAAAATTACGATATATTATAAGGTATTTCCAATGATACACTGCATATTACGTTATATTATAAGGTATTTTCAATGATACACTGCATATTACGTTATATTATAAGGTATTTTCATTGATACACTACAAATTACCATATATTATAAGGTATTTTCAATGATACACTAAAAAATTTCGATATATTATAAGGTATTTCCAATGATACACTGCATATTACCATATATTATAAGGTATTTTCAATGATACACTACAAATTACGATATATTATAAGGTATTTTCAATGATACACTGCATATTACTTTATATTATAAGGTATTTTCATTGATACACTACAAATTACGATATATTATAAGGTATTTTCAATGATACACAGCACATTACGTTATATTATAAGGTATTTTCAATGATAAACTACTATATATTATAAGGTATTTTCAATGATACACTACAAATTACGATATATTATAAGGTATTTTCACTGATACACTGCATATTACGTTATATTATAAGGTATTTTCATTGATAGACTAGAATTACCATATATTCTAAGGTATTTTCATTGATACACTACAAATTACCATATATTATAAGGTATCTTCAATGACACACTGCATATTACGTTTTATTATAAGGTATTTTCAGTGATAAACTACTATATATTACAAGGTAGTTTCAATGATACACTACAAATTACCATATATTCTAAGGTATTTTCAATGATATACTACATATTACGTTTTATTATAAGGTATTTTCAATGATACATTGCATATTACGTTATATTATAAGGTATTTTCAGTGATAAACTACTATATATTACAAGGTAGTTTCAATGATACACTACAAATTACCATATATTCTAAGGTATTTTCAATGATACACTGCATATTACGTTATATTATAATGTATTTTCAAAGATACACTGCATATTACGTTATATTATAATGTATTTTCAATGATACACTGCATATTATGTTATATTATAAGTTATTTTCAATGATACACAGAATATTACGTTATATTATAAGGTATTTTCATTGATACACTACAAATTACCATATATTATAAGGTATCTTCAATGATACACTGCATATTACGTTTTATTATAAGGTATTTTCAATGATACACTGCATATTACGTTTTATTATAAGGTATTTTCAATGATACATTGCATATTACGTTATATTATAAGGTATTTTCAGTGATAAACTACTATATATTACAAGGTAGTTTCAATGATACACTACAAATTACCATATATTCTAAGGTATTTTCAATGATACACTGCATATTACGTTATATTATAAGGTATTTTCAAAGATACACTGCATATTACGTTATATTATAATGTATTTTCAATGATACACTGCATATTACGTTTTATTATAAGGTATTTTCAATGATACATTGCATATTACGTTATATTATAAGGTATTTTCAGTGATAAACTACTATATATTACAAGGTAGTTTCAATGATACACTACAAATTACCATATATTCTAAGGTATTTTCAATGATACTCTGCATATTACGTTATATTATAAGGTATTTTCAAAGATACACTGCATATTACGTTATATTATAATGTATTTTCAATGATACACTGCATATTATGTTATATTATAAGGTATTTTCATTGATACACTACAAATTACCATATATTATAAGGTATTTTCAATGATACACTAAAAAATTTCGATATATTATAAGGTATTTCCAATGATACACTGCATATTACCATATATTATAAGGTATTTTCAATGATACACTACAAATTACGATATATTATAAGGTATTTTCAATGATACACTGCATATTACTTTATATTATAAGGTATTTTCATTGATACTCTACGAATTACGATATATTATAAGGTATTTTCAATGATACACAGCATATTACGTTATATTATAAGGTATTTTCATTGATAGACTAGAATTACCATATATTCTAAGGTATTTTCTATGATACACTGCATATTACGTTATATCATAAGGTATTTTCACGGATACACGGCATATTACGTTATATTATAAGGTATTTTCAATGATACACTGCATATTACGTTATATTATAAGGTTTTTTCAATGATGCACTGCATATTACGTTATACTATAAGGTATTTTCAATGATGCACTACAAATTACGATATATTATAAGGTATTTTCAATGATACACTGCATATTACGTTATATTATAAGGTATTTTCATTGATAGACTAGAATTACCATATATTCTAAGGTATTTTCAATGATACACAACAAATTACGTTATATTATTAGGTATTTTCAATGATACACTAAAAAATTACTATATATTATAAGGTATTTCCAATGATACACTGCATATTACGTTATATTATAAGGTATTTTCAATGATACACTGCATATTACGTCATATTATAAGGTATTTTCATTGATAGACTAGAATTACCATATATTCTAAGGTATTTTCAATGATACACTGCATATTACGTTAAATTATAAGGTATTTTCAATGATACACTGCATATTACGTTATATTATAAGGTATTTTCGATGATACACTGCATATTACGTTATATTATAAGGTATTTTCAATGATACACTGCATATTACGTTTTATTATAAGGTATTTTCGATGATACACTGCATATTACGTTATATTATTAGGTATTTTCAATGATACACTAAAAAATTACGATATATTATAAGGTATTTCCAATGATACACTGCATATTACGTTATATTATAAGGTATTTTCAATGATACACTGCATATTACGTCATATTATAAGATATTTTCAATGATACACTGCATATTACGTTATATTATAAGGTATTTTCAATGATACACAGAATATTACGTTTTATAATAAGGTATTTTCAATGATAAACTACTATATATTATAAGGTATTTTCAATGATACACTACAAATTACGATATATTACAAAGTATTTTCAATGCTACACTGTATATTACGTTATATTATAAGGTATTTTCAATGATACACTGCATATTACGTTATATTATAAGGTATTTTCAATGATACACAGAATATTACGTTATATTATAAGGTATTTTCAATGATAAACTACTATATATTATAAGGTATTTTCAATGATACACTGCATATTACGTTATATTATAAGGTATTTTCAATGATACACTGCATATTACGTTATATTATAAGGTATTTTCAATGATACACTGCATATTACGTTATATTATAAGGTATTTTCAATGATACACTAAAAAATTTCGATATATTATAAGGTATTTCCAATGATACACTGCATATTACCATATATTATAAGGTATTTTCAATGATACACTACAAATTACGATATATTATAAGGTATTTTCAATGATACACTGCATATTACTTTATATTATAAGGTATTTTCATTGATACTCTACGAATTACGATATATTATAAGGTATTTTCAATGATACACAGCATATTACGTTATATTATAAGGTATTTTCATTGATAGACTAGAATTACCATATATTCTAAGGTATTTTCTATGATACACTGCATATTACGTTATATCATAAGGTATTTTCACGGATACACGGCATATTACGTTATATTATAAGGTATTTTCAATGATACACTGCATATTACGTTATATTATAAGGTTTTTTCAATGATGCACTGCATATTACGTTATACTATAAGGTATTTTCAATGATGCACTACAAATTACGATATATTATAAGGTATTTTCAATGATACACTGCATATTACGTTATATTATAAGGTATTTTCAATGATAGACTAGAATTACCATATATTCTAAGGTATTTTCAATGATACACAACAAATTACGTTATATTATTAGGTATTTTCAATGATACACTAAAAAATTACGATATATTATAAGGTATTTCCAATGATACACTGCATATTACGTTATATTATAAGGTATTTTCAATGATACACTGCATATTACGTCATATTATAAGGTATTTTCATTGATAGACTAGAATTACCATATATTCTAAGGTATTTTCAATGATACACTGCATATTACGTTAAATTATAAGGTATTTTCAATGATACACTGCATATTACGTTATATTATAAGGTATTTTCGATGATACACTGCATATTACGTTATATTCTAAGGTATTTTCAATGATACACAACAAATTACGTTATATTATTAGGTATTTTCAATGATACACTAAAAAATTACGATATATTATAAGGTATTTCCAATGATACACTGCATATTACGTTATATTATAAGGTATTTTCAATGATACACTGCATATTACGTCATATTATAAGGTATTTTCATTGATAGACTAGAATTACCATATATTCTAAGGTATTTTCAATGATACACTGCATATTACGTTAAATTATAAGGTATTTTCAATGATACACTGCATATTACGTTATATTATAAGGTATTTTCGATGATACACTGCATATTACGTTATATTATAAGGTATTTTCAATGATACACTGCATATTACGTTTTATTATAAGGTATTTTCGATGATACACTGCATATTACGTTATATTATTAGGTATTTTCAATGATACACTAAAAAATTACGATATATTATAAGGTATTTCCAATGATACACTGCATATTACGTTATATTATAAGGTATTTTCAATGATACACTGCATATTACGTCATATTATAAGATATTTTCAATGATACACTGCATATTACGTTATATTATAAGGTATTTTCAATGATACACAGAATATTACGTTTTATAATAAGGTATTTTCAATGATAAACTACTATATATTATAAGGTATTTTCAATGATACACTACAAATTACGATATATTACAAAGTATTTTCAATGCTACACTGTATATTACGTTATATTATAAGGTATTTTCAATGATACACTGCATATTACGTTATATTATAAGGTATTTTCAATGATACACAGAATATTACGTTATATTATAAGGTATTTTCAATGATAAACTACTATATATTATAAGGTATTTTCAATGATACACTGCATATTACGTTATATTATAAGGTATTTTCAATGATACACTGCATATTACGTTATATTATAAGGTATTTTCAATGATACACTGCATATTACGTTATATTATAAGGTATTTTCAATGATACACAGAATATTACGTTTTATAATAAGGTATTTTCAATGATAAACTACTATATATTATAAGGTATTTTCAATGATACACTACAAATTACGATATATTACAAGGTATTTTCAATGATACACTGCATATTACGTTATATTATAAGGTATTTTCAATGATACACTGCATATTACGTTATATTATAACGTATTTTCAATGATAAACTATATATTACGATATATTATATGGTATTTTCAATGATACACTGCATATTACATTATATTATAAGGTATTTTCGTTGATACATTACAAATTACCATATATTATAAGGTATTTTCAATGATACACTGCATATTACGTTATATCATAAGGTACTTTCAACGATACACTGCATATTACGTTATATTATAAGGTATTTTCAATGATAAACTACTATATATTACAAGGTATTTTCAATGATACACTACAAATTACGATATATTATAAGGTATTTTCAATGATACACTGCATATAACTTTATATTATAAGGTATTTTCAATGATACACTGCATATTACCTTATATTATAATGTATTTTCAATGATACACAGAATATTACGTTATATTATAAGGTATTTTCAATGATACACAGAATATTACGTTATATTATAAGGTATTTTCATTGATACACTACAAATTACCATATATTATAAGGTATTTTCAATGATACACTACAAATTACGATATAGTATAAGGTATTTCCAATGATACACTGCATATTATACATATAATAAGGTATTTTGAATGATACACTGCATATTACGTTATATTATAAGGTATTTTCATTGATAGACTAGAATTACCATATATTCTAAGGTATTTTCAATGATACACTGCATATTACGTTAAATTATAAGGTATTTTCAATGATACACTGCATATTACGTTATATTATAAGGTATTTTCAATGATACACTGCATATTACGTTATATTATAAGGTATTTTCAATGATACACTGCATATTACGTTTTATTATAAGGTATTTTCGATGATACACTGCATATTACGTTATATTATTAGGTATTTTCAATGATACACTAAAAAATTACGATATATTATAAGGTATTTCCAATGATACACTGCATATTACGTTATATTATAAGGTATTTTCAATGATACACTGCATATTACGTCATATTATAAGATATTTTCAATGATACACTGCATATTACGTTATATTATAAGGTATTTTCAATGATACACAGAATATTACGTTTTATAATAAGGTATTTTCAATGATAAACTACTATATATTATAAGGTATTTTCAATGATACACTACAAATTACGATATATTACAAAGTATTTTCAATGCTACACTGTATATTACGTTATATTATAAGGTATTTTCAATGATACACTGCATATTACGTTATATTATAAGGTATTTTCAATGATACACAGAATATTACGTTATATTATAAGGTATTTTCAATGATAAACTACTATATATTATAAGGTATTTTCAATGATACACTGCATATTACGTTATATTATAAGGTATTTTCAATGATACACAGAATATTACGTTTTATAATAAGGTATTTTCAATGATAAACTACTATATATTATAAGGTATTTTCAATGATACACTACAAATTACGATATATTACAAGGTATTTTCAATGATACACTGCATATTACGTTATATTATAAGGTATTTTCAATGATACACTGCATATTACGTTATATTATAACGTATTTTCAATGATAAACTATATATTACGATATATTATATGGTATTTTCAATGATACACTGCATATTACATTATATTATAAGGTATTTTCGTTGATACATTACAAATTACCATATATTATAAGGTATTTTCAATGATACACTGCATATTACGTTATATCATAAGGTACTTTCAACGATACACTGCATATTACGTTATATTATAAGGTATTTTCAATGATAAACTACTATATATTACAAGGTATTTTCAATGATACACTACAAATTACGATATATTATAAGGTATTTTCAATGATACACTGCATATTACCTTATAATATAATGTATTTTCAATGATACACAGAATATTACGTTATATTATAAGGTATTTTCAATGATACACAGAATATTACGTTATATTATAAGGTATTTTCATTGATACACTACAAATTACCATATATTATAAGGTATTTTCAATGATACACTACAAATTACGATATAGTATAAGGTATTTCCAATGATACACTGCATATTATACATATAATAAGGTATTTTGAATGATACACTGCATATTACGTTATATTATAAGGTATTTTCATTGATAGACTAGAATTACCATATATTCTAAGGTATTTTCAATGATACACTGCATATTACGTTAAATTATAAGGTATTTTCAATGATACACTGCATATTACGTTTTATTATAAGGTATTTTCGATGATACACTGCATATTACGTTATATTATAAGGTATTTTCAATGATACACTGCATATTACGTTTTATTATAAGGTATTTTCGATGATACACTGCATATTACGTTATATTATTAGGTATTTTCAATGATACACTAAAAAATTACGATATATTATAAGGTATTTTCAATGATACACTGCATATTACGTTATATTATAAGGTATTTACAATGATACACTGCATATTACGTTATATCATAAGGTATTTTCAATGATACACTGCATATTACGTTGTATTATAAGGTATTTTCGTTGATAGACTAGATTTACCATATATTCTAAGGTATTTTCAATGATACACTGCATATTACGTTATATTATAAGGTATTTTCAATGATACACTGCATATTACTTTATATTATAAGGTATTTTCATTGATACACTACAAATTACGATATATTATAAGGTATTTTCAATGATACACAGCACATTACGTTATATTATAAGGTATTTTCAATGATAAACTACTATATATTATAAGGTATTTTCAATGATACACTACAAATTACCATATATTATAAGGTATTTTCACTGATACACTGCATATTACGTTATATTATAAGGTATTTTCATTGATAGACTAGAATTACCATATATTCTAAGGTATTTTCATTGATACACTACAAATTACCATATATTATAAGGTATCTTCAAGGACACACTGCATATTACGTTTTATTATAAGGTATTTTCAATGATACACTGCATATTACGTTTTATTATAAGGTATTTTCAATGATACATTGCATATTACGTTATATTATAAGGTATTTTCAGTGATAAACTACTATATATTACAAGGTAGTTTCAATGATACACTACAAATTACCATATATTCTAAGGTATTTTCAATGATACACTGCATATTACGTTATATTATAAGGTATTTTCAAAGATACACTGCATATTACGTTATATTATAATGTATTTTCAATGATACACTGCATATTACGTTTTATTATAAGGTATTTTCAATGATACATTGCATATTACGTTATAGTATAAGGTATTTTCAGTGATAAACTACTATATATTACAAGGTAGTTTCAATGATACACTACAAATTACCATATATTCTAAGGTATTTTCAAAGATACACTGCATATTACGTTATATTATAAGGTATTTTCAAAGATACACTGCAAATTACGTTATATTATAATGTATTTTCAATGATACACTGCATATTATGTTATATTATAAGGTATTTTCAATGATACACAGAATATTACGTTATATTATAAGGTATTTTCAATGATAAACTACTATATATTATAAGGTATTTTCAATGATACACTGCATATTACGTTATATTATAAGGTATTTTCAATGACACACAGAATATTACGTTTTATAATAAGGTATTTTCAATGATAAACTACTATATATTATAAGGTATTTTCAATGATACACTACAAATTACGATATATTACAAGGTATTTTCAATGATACACTGCATATTACGTTATATTATAAGGTATTTTCAATGATACACTGCATATTACGTTATATTATAACGTATTTTCAATGATAAACTATATATTACGATATATTATATGGTATTTTCAATGATACACTGCATATTACATTATATTATAAGGTATTTTCGTTGATACATTACAAATTACCATATATTATAAGGTATTTTCAATGATACACTGCATATTACGTTATATCATAAGGTACTTTCAACGATACACTGCATATTACGTTATATTATAAGGTATTTTCAATGATAAACTACTATATATTACAAGGTATTTTCAATGATACACTACAAATTACGATATATTATAAGGTATTTTCAATGATACACTGCATATTACCTTATAATATAATGTATTTTCAATGATACACAGAATATTACGTTATATTATAAGGTATTTTCAATGATACACAGAATATTACGTTATATTATAAGGTATTTTCATTGATACACTACAAATTACCATATATTATAAGGTATTTTCAATGATACACTACAAATTACGATATAGTATAAGGTATTTCCAATGATACACTGCATATTATACATATAATAAGGTATTTTGAATGATACACTGCATATTACGTTATATTATAAGGTATTTTCATTGATAGACTAGAATTACCATATATTCTAAGGTATTTTCAATGATACACTGCATATTACGTTAAATTATAAGGTATTTTCAATGATACACTGCATATTACGTTTTATTATAAGGTATTTTCGATGATACACTGCATATTACGTTATATTATAAGGTATTTTCAATGATACACTGCATATTACGTTTTATTATAAGGTATTTTCGATGATACACTGCATATTACGTTATATTATTAGGTATTTTCAATGATACACTAAAAAATTACGATATATTATAAGGTATTTTCAATGATACACTGCATATTACGTTATATTATAAGGTATTTACAATGATACACTGCATATTACGTTATATCATAAGGTATTTTCAATGATACACTGCATATTACGTTGTATTATAAGGTATTTTCGTTGATAGACTAGAATTACCATATATTCTAAGGTATTTTCAATGATACACTGCATATTACGTTATATTATAAGGTATTTTCAATGATACACTGCATATTACTTTATATTATAAGGTATTTTCATTGATACACTACAAATTACGATATATTATAAGGTATTTTCAATGATACACAGCACATTACGTTATATTATAAGGTATTTTCAATGATAAACTACTATATATTATAAGGTATTTTCAATGATACACTACAAATTACGATATATTATAAGGTATTTTCACTGATACACTGCATATTACGTTATATTATAAGGTATTTTCATTGATAGACTAGAATTACCATATATTCTAAGGTATTTTCATTGATACACTACAAATTACCATATATTATAAGGTATCTTCAAGGACACACTGCATATTACGTTTTATTATAAGGTATTTTCAATGATACACTGCATATTACGTTTTATTATAAGGTATTTTCAATGATACATTGCATATTACGTTATATTATAAGGTATTTTCAGTGATAAACTACTATATATTACAAGGTAGTTTCAATGATACACTACAAATTACCATATATTCTAAGGTATTTTCAATGATACACTGCATATTACGTTATATTATAAGGTATTTTCAAAGATACACTGCATATTACGTTATATTATAATGTATTTTCAATGATACACTGCATATTACGTTTTATTATAAGGTATTTTCAATGATACATTGCATATTACGTTATAGTATAAGGTATTTTCAGTGATAAACTACTATATATTACAAGGTAGTTTCAATGATACACTACAAATTACCATATATTCTAAGGTATTTTCAAAGATACACTGCATATTACGTTATATTATAAGGTATTTTCAAAGATACACTGCAAATTACGTTATATTATAATGTATTTTCAATGATACACTGCATATTATGTTATATTATAAGGTATTTTCATTGATACACTACAAATTACCATATATTATAAGGTATTTTCAATGATACACTAAAAAATTTCGATATATTATAAGGTATTTCCAATGATACACTGCATATTACCATATATTATAAGGTATTTTCAATGATACACTACAAATTACGATATATTATAAGGTATTTTCAATGATACACTGCATATTACTTTATATTATAAGGTATTTTCATTGATACTCTACGAATTACGATATATTATAAGGTATTTTCAATGATACACAGCATATTACGTTATATTATAAGGTATTTTCATTGATAGACTAGAATTACCATATATTCTAAGGTATTTTCATTGATACACTACAAATTACCATATATTATAAGGTATTTTCAATGATACACTGCATATTACGTTATATCATAAGGTACTTTCAATGATACACTGCATATTACGTTATAACATAAGGTATTTTCAATGATACAGTGCATATTACGTTATATTATAAGGTATTTTCAATGATGCACTGCATATTACGTTATATTATAAGGTATTTTCATTGATACACTACAAATTACCATATATTATAAGGTATTTTCAATGATACACTGCATATTACATTATATCATAAGGTATTTTCAATGATACACTGCATATTACGTTATATTATAAGGTATTTTCAATGATACACTGCATATTACGTTATATCATAAGGTATTTTCAATGATACACTGCATATTACGTTGTATTATAAGGTATTTTCGTTGATAGACTAGATTTACCATATATTATAAGGTATTTTCAATGATACACTGCATATTACGTTATATTATAAGGTATTTTCAATGATACACTGCATATTACGTTATATTATAAGGTATTTTCAATGATACACTACAAATTACCATATATTATAAGGTATTTTCAATGATACACTAAAAAATTTCGATATATTATAAGGTATTTCCAATGATACACTGCATATTACCATATATTATAAGGTATTTTCAATGATACACTACAAATTACGATATATTATAAGGTATTTTCAATGATACACTGCATATTACTTTATATTATAAGGTATTTTCATTGATACACTCAATGATACACTAAAAAATTTCGATATATTATAAGGTATTTCCAATGATACACTGCATATTACCATATATTATAAGGTATTTTCAATGATACACTACAAATTACGATATATTATAAGGTATTTTCAATGATACACTGCATATTACTTTATATTATAAGGTATTTTCATTGATACACTACAAATTACGATATATTATAAGGTATTTTCAATGATACACAGCACATTACGTTATATTATAAGGTATTTTCAATGATAAACTACTATATATTATAAGGTATTTTCAATGATACACTACAAATTACCATATATTATAAGGTATTTTCAATGATACACTGCATATTACATTATATCATAAGGTATTTTCAATGATACACTGCATATTACGTTATATTATAAGGTATTTACAATGATACACTGCATATTACGTTATATTATAAGGTATTTTCAATGATACACTGCATATTACGTTATATTATAAGGTATTTTCATTGATACACTACAAATTACCATATATTATAAGGTATTTTCAATGATACACTAAAAAATTTCGATATATTATAAGGTATTTCCAATGATACACTGCATATTACCATATATTATAAGGTATTTTCAATGATACACTACAAATTACGATATATTATAAGGTATTTTCAATGATACACTGCATATTACTTTATATTATAAGGTATTTTCATTGATACACTACAAATTACGATATATTATAAGGTATTTTCATTGATAGTCTAGAATTACCATATATTCTAAGGTATTTTCATTGATACACTACAAATTACCATATATTATAAGGTATCTTCAATGATACACTGAATATTACGTTTTATTATAAGGTATTTTCAATGATACACTGCATATTACGTTTTATTATAAGGTATTTTCAATGATACATTGCATATTACGTTATATTATAAGGTATTTTCAGTGATAAACTACTATATATTACAAGGTAGTTTCAATGATACACTACAAATTACCATATATTCTAAGGTATTTTCAATGATACACTACATATTACGTTTTATTATAAGGTATTTTCAATGATACATTGCATATTACGTTATATTATAAGGTATTTTCAGTGATAAACTACTATATATTACAAGGTAGTTTCAATGATACACTACAAATTACCATATATTCTAAGGTATTTTCAATGATACACTGCATATTACGTTATATTATAATGTATTTTCAAAGATACACTGCATATTACCATATATTATAAGGTATTTTCAATGATACACTACAAATTACGATATATTATAAGGTATTTTCAATGATACACTGCATATTACTTTATATTATAAGGTATTTTCATTGATACACTACAAATTACCATATATTATAAGGTATTTTCAATGATACACAGCACATTACGTTATATTATAAGGTATTTTCAATGATAAACTACTATATATTATAAGGTATTTTCAATGATACACTACAAATTACGATATAGTATAAGGTATTTTCACTGATACACTGCATATTACGTTATATTATAAGGTATTTTCATTGATAGACTAGAATTACCATATATTCTAAGGTATTTTCATTGATACACTACAAATTACCATATATTATAAGGTATCTTCAATGATACACTGCATATTACGTTTTATTATAAGGTATTTTCAATGATACACTGCATATTACGTTTTATTATAAGGTATTTTCAATGATACATTGCATATTACGTTATATTATAAGGTATTTTCAGTGATAAACTACTATATATTACAAGGTAGTTTCAATGATACACTACAAATTACCATATATTCTAAGGTATTTTCAATGATACACTACATATTACGTTTTATTATAAGGTATTTTCAATGATACATTGCATATTACTTTATATTATAAGGTATTTTCAGTGATAAACTACTATATATTACAAGGTAGTTTCAATGATACACTACTAATTACCATATATTCTAAGGTATTTTCAATGATACACTGCATATTACGTTATATTATAATGTATTTTCAAAGACACACTGCATATTACGTTATATTATAATGTATTTTCAATGATACACTGCATATTATGTTATATTATAAGTTATTTTCAATGATACACAGAATATTACGTTATATTATAAGGTATTTTCATTGATACACTACAAATTACCATATATTATAAGGTATCTTCAATGATACACTGCATATTACGTTTTATTATAAGGTATTTTCAATGATACACTGCATATTACGTTTTATTATAAGGTATTTTCAATGATACATTGCATATTACGTTATATTATAAGGTATTTTCAGTGATAAACTACTATATATTACAAGGTAGTTTCAATGATACACTACAAATTACCATATATTCTAAGGTATTTTCAATGATACACTACATATTACGTTTTATTATAAGGTATTTTCAATGATACATTGCATATTACTTTATATTATAAGGTATTTTCAGTGATAAACTACTATATATTACAAGGTAGTTTCAATGATACACTACAAATTACCATATATTCTAAGGTATTTTCAATGATACACTGCATATTACGTTATATTATAATGTATTTTCAAAGACACACTGCATATTACGTTATATTATAATGTATTTTCAATGATACACTGCATATTATGTTATATTATAAGTTATTTTCAATGATACACAGAATATTACGTTATATTATAAGGTATTTTCATTGATACACTACAAATTACCATATATTATAAGGTATCTTCAATGATACACTGCATATTACGTTTTATTATAAGGTATTTTCAATGATACACTGCATATTACGTTTTATTATAAGGTATTTTCAATGATACATTGCATATTACGTTATATTATAAGGTATTTTCAGTGATAAACTACTATATATTACAAGGTAGTTTCAATGATACACTACAAATTACCATATATTCTAAGGTATTTTCAATGATACACTGCATATTATGTTATATTATAAGGTATTTTCATTGATACACTACAAATTACCATATATTATAAGGTATTTTCAATGATACACTAAAAAATTTCGATATATTATAAGGTATTTCCAATGATACACTGCATATTACCATATATTATAAGGTATTTTCAATGATACACTACAAATTACGATATATTATAAGGTATTTTCAATGATACACTGCATATTACTTTATATTATAAGGTATTTTCAATGATACACTACAAATTACCATATATTCTAAGGTATTTTCAATGATACACTGCATATTACGTTTTATTATAAGGTATTTTCAATGATACACTGCATATTACGTTTTATTATAAGGTATTTTCAATGATACATTGCATATTACGTTATATTATAAGGTATTTTCAGTGATAAACTACTATATATTACAAGGTAGTTTCAATGATACACTACAAATTACCATATATTCTAAGGTATTTTCAATGATACACTACATATTACGTTTTATTATAAGGTATTTTCAATGATACATTGCATATTACGTTATATTATAAGGTATTTTCAGTGATAAACTACTATATATTACAAGGTAGTTTCAATGATACACTACAAATTACCATATATTCTAAGGTATTTTCAATGATACACTGCATATTACGTTATATTATAATGTATTTTCAAAGATACACTGCATATTACGTTATATTATAATGTATTTTCAATGATACACTGCATATTATGTTATATTATAAGTTATTTTCAATGATACACAGAATATTACGTTATATTATAAGGTATTTTCATTGATACACTACAAATTACCATATATTATAAGGTATCTTCAATGATACACTGCATATTACGTTTTATTATAAGGTATTTTCAATGATACACTGCATATTACGTTTTATTATAAGGTATTTTCAATGATACATTGCATATTACGTTATATTATAAGGTATTTTCAGTGATAAACTACTATATATTACAAGGTAGTTTCAATGATACACTACAAATTACCATATATTCTAAGGTATTTTCAATGATACACTGCATATTACGTTATATTATACGGTATTTTCAAAGATACACTGCATATTACGTTATATTATAAGGTATTTTCAATGATACACTGCATATTACGTTATATTATAAGGTATTTTCAATGATACATTGCATATTACGTTATATTATAAGGTATTTTCAGTGATAAACTACTATATATTACAAGGTAGTTTCAATGATACACTACAAATTACCATATATTCTAAGGTATTTTCAATGATACATTGCATATTACGTTATATTATAAGGTATTTTCAGTGATAAACTACTATATATTACAAGGTAGTTTCAATGATACACTACAAATTACCATATATTCTAAGGTATTTTCAATGATACACTGCATATTACGTTATATTATAAGGTATTTTCAATGATACACTGCATATTACGTTATATTATAAGGTATTTTCAATGATACACTGCATATTACGTTATATTATAAGGTATTTTCATTGATACACTACAAATTACCATATATTATAAGGTATTTTCAATGATACACTAAAAAATTTCGATATATTATAAGGTATTTCCAATGATACACTGCATATTACCATATATTATAAGGTATTTTCAATGATACACTACAAATTACGATATATTATAAGGTATTTTCAATGATACACTGCATATTACTTTATATTATAAGGTATTTTCATTGATACACTACAAATTACGATATATTATAAGGTATTTTCAATGATACACAGCATATTACGTTATATTATAAGGTATTTTCAATGATAAACTACTATATATTATAAGGTATTTTCAATGATACACTACAAATTACCATATATTATAAGGTATTTTCAATGATACACTGCATATTACATTATATCATAAGGTATTTTCAATGATACACTGCATATTACGTTATATTATAAGGTATTTACAATGATACACTGCATATTACGTTATATTATAAGGTATTTTCAATGATACACTGCATATTACGTTATATTATAAGGTATTTTCATTGATACACTACAAATTACCATATATTATAAGGTATTTTCAATGATACACTAAAAAATTTCGATATATTATAAGGTATTTCCAATGATACACTGCATATTACCATATATTATAAGGTATTTTCAATGATACACTACAAATTACGATATATTATAAGGTATTTTCAATGATACACTGCATATTACTTTATATTATAAGGTATTTTCATTGATACACTACAAATTACGATATATTATAAGGTATTTTCAATGATACACAGCACATTACGTTATATTATAAGGTATTTTCAATGATAAACTACTATATATTATAAGGTATTTTCAATGATACACTACAAATTACGATATATTATAAGGTATTTTCACTGATACACTGCATATTACGTTATATTATAAGGTATTTTCATTGATAGTCTAGAATTACCATATATTCTAAGGTATTTTCATTGATACACTACAAATTACCATATATTATAAGGTATCTTCAATGATACACTGCATATTACGTTTTATTATAAGGTATTTTCAATGATACACTGCATATTACGTTTTATTATAAGGTATTTTCAATGATACATTGCATATTACGTTATATTATAAGGTATTTTCAGTGATAAACTACTATATATTACAAGGTAGTTTCAATGATACACTACAAATTACCATATATTCTAAGGTATTTTCAATGATACACTACATATTACGTTTTATTATAAGGTATTTTCAATGATACATTGCATATTACTTTATATTATAAGGTATTTTCAGTGATAAACTACTATATATTACAAGGTAGTTTCAATGATACACTACAAATTACCATATATTCTAAGGTATTTTCAATGATACACTGCATATTACGTTATATTATAATGTATTTTCAAAGACACACTGCATATTACGTTATATTATAATGTATTTTCAATGATACACTGCATATTATGTTATATTATAAGTTATTTTCAATGATACACAGAATATTACGTTATATTATAAGGTATTTTCATTGATACACTACAAATTACCATATATTATAAGGTATCTTCAATGATACACTGCATATTACGTTTTATTATAAGGTATTTTCAATGATACACTGCATATTACGTTTTATTATAAGGTATTTTCAATGATACATTGCATATTACGTTATATTATAAGGTATTTTCAGTGATAAACTACTATATATTACAAGGTAGTTTCAATGATACACTACAAATTACCATATATTCTAAGGTATTTTCAATGATACACTGTATATTACGTTAAATTACATGGTATTTTCAATGATACACTGCATATTACGTTATATTATAAGGTATTTTCAATGATACACTGCATATTATGTTATATTATAAGGTATTTTCATTGATACACTACAAATTACCATATATTATAAGGTATTTTCCATGATACACTAAAAAATTTCGATATATTATAAGGTATTTCCAATGATACACTGCATATTACCATATATTATAAGGTATTTTCAATGATACACTACAAATTACGATATATTATAAGGTATTTTCAATGATACACTGCATATTACTTTATATTATAAGGTATTTTCAATGATACACTACAAATTACCATATATTCTAAGGTATTTTCAATGATACACTGCATATTACGTTTTATTATAAGGTATTTTCAATGATACACTGCATATTACGTTTTATTATAAGGTATTTTCAATGATACATTGCATATTACGTTATATTATAAGGTATTTTCAGTGATAAACTACTATATATTACAAGGTAGTTTCAATGATACACTACAAATTAGCATATATTCTAAGGTATTTTCAATGATACACTACATATTACGTTTTATTATAAGGTATTTTCAATGATACATTGCATATTACGTTATATTATAAGGTATTTTCAGTGATAAACTACTATATATTACAAGGTAGTTTCAATGATACACTACAAATTACCATATATTCTAAGGTATTTTCAATGATACACTGCATATTACGTTATATTATAATGTATTTTCAAAGATACACTGCATATTACGTTATATTGTAATGTATTTTCAATGATACACTGCATATTATGTTATATTATAAGTTATTTTCAATGATACACAGAATATTACGTTATATTATAAGGTATTTTCATTGATACACTACAAATTACCATATATTATAAGGTATCTTCAATGATACACTGCATATTACGTTTTATTATAAGGTATTTTCAATGATACACTGCATATTACGTTTTATTATAAGGTATTTTCAATGATACATTGCATATTACGTTATATTATAAGGTATTTTCAGTGATAAACTACTATATATTACAAGGTAGTTTCAATGATACACTACAAATTACCATATATTCTAAGGTATTTTCAATGATACACTGCATATTACGTTATATTATAAGGTATTTTCAAAGATACACTGCATATTACGTTATATTATAATGTATTTTCAATGATACACTGCATATTACGTTTTATTATAAGGTATTTTCAATGATACATTGCATATTACGTTATAGTATAAGGTATTTTCAGTGATAAACTACTATATATTACAAGGTAGTTTCAATGATACACTACAAATTACCATATATTCTAAGGTATTTTCAATGATACACTGCATATTACGTTATATTATAAGGTATTTTCAAAGATACACTGCATATTACGTTATATTATAATGTATTTTCAATGATACACTGCATATTATGTTATATTATAAGGTATTTTCATTGATACACTACAAATTACCATATATTATAAGGTAATTTCAATGATACACTAAAAAATTTCGATATATTATAAGGTATTTCCAATGATACACTGCATATTACCATATATTATAAGGTATTTTCAATGATACACTACAAATTACGATATATTATAAGGTATTTTCAATGATACACTGCATATTACTTTATATTATAAGGTATTTTCATTGATACACTACGAATTACGATATATTATAAGGTATTTTCAATGATACACTGCATATTACGTTATATTATAAGGTATTTTCATTGATAGACTAGAATTACCATATATTCTAAGGTATTTTCATTGATACACTACAAATTACCATATATTATAAGGTATTTTCAATGATACACTGCATATTACGTTATATCATAAGGTACTTTCAATGATACACTGCATATTACGTTATAACATAAGGTATTTTCAATGATACAGTGCATATTACGTTATATTATAAGGTATTTTCAATGATGCACTGCATATTACGTTATATTATAAGGTATCTTCATTGATACACTACAAATTACCATATATTATAAGGTATTTTCAATGATACACTGCATATTACATTATATCATAAGGTATTTTCAATGATACACTGCATATTACGTTATATTATAAGGTATTTACAATGATACACTGCATATTACGTTATATCATAAGGTATTTTCAATGATACACTGCATATTACGTTGTATTATAAGGTATTTTCGTTGATAGACTAGATTTACCATATATTCTAAGGTATTTTCAATGATACACTGCATATTACGTTACATTATAAGGTATTTTCAAAGATACACTGCATATTACGTTATATTATAATGTATTTTCAATGATACACTGCATATTATGTTATATTATAAGGTATTTTCAATGATACACTGCATATTACGTTATATTATAAGGTATTTTCAACGATACACTGCATATTACGTTATATTATAAGGTATTTTCAATGATACACTGCATATTACGTTATATTATAAGGTATTTTCAATGATACACTGCATATTACGTTATATTATAAGGTATTTTCATTGATACACTACAAATTACCATATATTATAAGGTATTTTCAATGATACACTAAAAAATTTCGATATATTATAAGGTATTTCCAATGATACACTGCATATTACCATATATTAT
Source organism: Lasioglossum lativentre (assembly GCA_916610255.1). Lineage (NCBI taxonomy): Eukaryota > Metazoa > Arthropoda > Insecta > Hymenoptera > Halictidae > Lasioglossum > Lasioglossum lativentre. Next base: position 170,605 of record CAKAJI010001104.1, read on the forward strand.
AAGGTATTTTCAATGATACACTACAAATTACGATATATTATAAGGTATTTTCAATGATACACTGCATATTACTTTATATTATAAGGTATTTTCATTGATACACTACAAATTACGATATATTATAAGGTATTTTCAATGATACACAGCACATTACGTTATATTATAAGGTATTTTCAATGATACACTGCATATTACGTTATATTATAAGGTATTTTCAATGATACACTGCATATTACGTTATATTATAAGGTATTTTCATTGATACACTACAAATTACCATATATTATAAGGTATTTTCAATGATACACTAAAAAATTTCGATATATTATAAGGTATTTCCAATGATACACTGCATATTACCATATATTATAAGGTATTTTCAATGATACACTACAAATTACGATATATTATAAGGTATTTTCAATGATACACTGCATATTACTTTATATTATAAGGTATTTTCATTGATACACTACAAATTACGATATATTATAAGGTATTTTCAATGATACACAGCACATTACGTTATATTATAAGGTATTTTCAATGATAAACTACTATATATTATAAGGTATTTTCAATGATACACTACAAATTACGATATATTATAAGGTATTTTCACTGATACACTGCATATTACGTTATATTATAAGGTATTTTCATTGATAGACTAGAATTACCATATATTCTAAGGTATTTTCATTGATACACTACAAATTACCATATATTATAAGGTATCTTCAATGATACACTGCATATTACGTTTTATTATAAGGTATTTTCAATGATACACTGCATATTACGTTTTATTATAAGGTATTTTCAATGATACATTGCATATTACGTTAGATTATAAGGTATTTTCAGTGATAAACTACTATATATTACAAGGTAGTTTCAATGATACACTACAAATTACCATATATTCTAAGGTATTTTCAATGATACACTGCATATTACGTTTTATTATAAGGTATTTTCAATGATACATTGCATATTACGTTATATTATAAGGTATTTTCAGTGATAAACTACTATATATTACAAGGTAGTTTCAATGATACACTACAAATTACGATATATTATAAGGTATTTTCACTGATACACTGCATATTACGTTATATTATAAGGTATTTTCATTGATAGTCTAGAATTACCATATATTCTAAGGTATTTTCATTGATACACTACAAATTACCATATATTATAAGGTATCTTCAATGATACACTGCATATTACGTTTTATTATAAGGTATTTTCAATGATACACTGCATATTACGTTTTATTATAAGGTATTTTCAATGATACATTGCATATTACGTTAGATTATAAGGTATTTTCAGTGATAAACTACTATATATTACAAGGTAGTTTCAATGATACACTACAAATTACCATATATTCTAAGGTATCTTCAATGATACACTACATATTACGTTTTATTATAAGGTATTTTCAATGATACATTGCATATTACGTTATATTATAAGGTATTTTCAGTGATAAACTACTATATATTACAAGGTAGTTTCAATGATACACTACAAATTACGATATATTATAAGGTATTTTCAATGATACACTGCATATTACGTTATATTATAAGGTATTTTCATTGATAGTCTAGAATTACCATATATTCTAAGGTATTTTCATTGATACACTACAAATTACCATATATTATAAGGTATCTTCAATGATACACTGCATATTACGTTTTATTATAAGGTATTTTCAATGATACACTGCATATTACGTTTTATTATAAGGTATTTTCAATGATACATTGCATATTACGTTATATTATAAGGTATTTTCAGTGATAAACTACTATATATTACAAGGTAGTTTCAATGATACACTACAAATTACCATATATTCTAAGGTATTTTCAATGATACACTACATATTACGTTTTATTATAAGGTATTTTCAATGATACATTGCATATTACGTTATATTATAAGGTATTTTCAGTGATAAACTACTATATATTACAAGGTAGTTTCAATGATACACTACAAATTACCATATATTCTAAGGTATTTTCAATGATACACTGCATATTACGTTATATTATAATGTATTTTCAAAGATACACTGCATATTACCATATATTATAAGGTATTTTCAATGATACACTACAAATTACGATATATTATAAGGTATTTTCAATGATACACTGCATATTACTTTATATTATAAGGTATTTTCATTGATACACTACAAATTACCATATATTATAAGGTATTTTCAATGATACACTAAAAAATTTCGATATATTATAAGGTATTTCCAATGATACACTGCATATTACCATATATTATAAGGTATTTTCAATGATACACTACAAATTACGATATATTATAAGGTATTTTCAATGATACACTGCATATTACTTTATATTATAAGGTATTTTCATTGATACACTACAAATTACGATATATTATAAGGTATTTTCAATGATACACAGCACATTACGTTATATTATAAGGTATTTTCAATGATACACTGCATATTACGTTATATTATAAGGTATTTTCAATGATACACTGCATATTACGTTATATTATAAGGTATTTTCATTGATACACTACAAATTACCATATATTATAAGGTATTTTCAATGATACACTAAAAAATTTCGATATATTATAAGGTATTTCCAATGATACACTGCATATTACCATATATTATAAGGTATTTTCAATGATACACTACAAATTACGATATATTATAAGGTATTTTCAATGATACACTGCATATTACTTTATATTATAAGGTATTTTCATTGATACACTACAAATTACGATATATTATAAGGTATTTTCAATGATACACAGCACATTACGTTATATTATAAGGTATTTTCAATGATAAACTACTATATATTATAAGGTATTTTCAATGATACACTACAAATTACGATATATTATAAGGTATTTTCACTGATACACTGCATATTACGGTATATTATAAGGTATTTTCATTGATAGACTAGAATTACCATATATTCTAAGGTATTTTCATTGATACACTACAAATTACCATATATTATAAGGTATCTTCAATGATACACTGCATATTACGTTTTATTATAAGGTATTTTCAATGATACACTGCATATTACGTTTTATTATAAGGTATTTTCAATGATACATTGCATATTACGTTATATTATAAGGTATTTTCAGTGATAAACTACTATATATTACAAGGTAGTTTCAATGATACACTACAAATTACCATATATTCTAAGGTATTTTCAATGATACACTACATATTACGTTTTATTATAAGGTATTTTCAATGATACATTGCATATTACGTTATATTATAAGGTATTTTCAGTGATAAACTACTATATATTACAAGGTAGTTTCAATGATACACTACAAATTACCATATATTCTAAGGTATTTTCAATGATACACTGCATACTACGTTATATTATAATGTATTTTCAAAGATACACTGCATATTACGTTATATTATAATGTATTTTCAATGATACACTGCATATTATGTTATATTATAAGGTATTTTCAATGATACACTAAAAAATTTCGATATATTATAAGGTATTTCCAATGATACACTGCATATTACCATATATTATAAGGTATTTTCAATGATACACTACAAATTACGATATATTATAAGGTATTTTCAATGATACACAGCACATTACGTTATATTATAAGGTATTTTCAATGATAAACTACTATATATTATAAGGTATTTTCAATGATACACTACAAATTACGATATAGTATAAGGTATTTTCACTGATACACTGCATATTACGTTATATTATAAGGTATTTTCATTGATAGACTAGAATTACCATATATTCTAAGGTATTTTCATTGATACACTACAAATTACCATATATTATAAGGTATCTTCAATGATACACTGCATATTACGTTTTATTATAAGGTATTTTCAATGATACACTGCATATTACGTTTTATTATAAGGTATTTTCAATGATACATTGCATATTACGTTATATTATAAGGTATTTTCAGTGATAAACTACTATATATTACAAGGTAGTTTCAATGATACACTACAAATTACCATATATTCTAAGGTATTTTCAATGATACACTACATATTACGTTTTATTATAAGGTATTTTCAATGATACATTGCATATTACTTTATATTATAAGGTATTTTCAGTGATAAACTACTATATATTACAAGGTAGTTTCAATGATACACTACAAATTACCATATATTCTAAGGTATTTTCAATGATACACTGCATATTACGTTATATTATAATGTATTTTCAAAGACACACTGCATATTACGTTATATTATAATGTATTTTCAATGATACACTGCATATTATGTTATATTATAAGTTATTTTCAATGATACACAGAATATTACGTTATATTATAAGGTATTTTCATTGATACACTACAAATTACCATATATTATAAGGTATCTTCAATGATACACTGCATATTACGTTTTATTATAAGGTATTTTCAATGATACACTGCATATTACGTTTTATTATAAGGTATTTTCAATGATACATTGCATATTACGTTATATTATAAGGTATTTTCAGTGATAAACTACTATATATTACAAGGTAGTTTCAATGATACACTACAAATTACCATATATTCTAAGGTATTTTCAATGATACACTGCATATTACGTTATATTATAAGGTATTTTCAAAGATACACTGCATATTACGTTATATTATAATGTATTTTCAATGATACACTGCATATTATGTTATATTATAAGGTATTTTCATTGATACACTACAAATTACCATATATTATAATGTGTTTTCAATGATACACTAAAAAATTTCGATATATTATAAGGTATTTCCAATGATACACTGCATATTACCATATATTATAAGGTATTTTCAATGATACACTACAAATTACCATATATTATAAGGTATCTTCAATGATACACTGCATATTACGTTTTATTATAAGGTATTTTCAATGATACACTGCATATTACGTTTTATTATAAGGTATTTTCAATGATACATTGCATATTACGTTATATTATAAGGTATTTTCAGTGATAAACTACTATATATTACAAGGTAGTTTCAATGATACACTACAAATTACCATATATTCTAAGGTATTTTCAATGATACACTGCATATTACGTTATATTATAAGGTATTTTCAAAGATACACTGCATATTACGTTATATTATAATGTATTTTCAATGATACACTGCATATTATGTTATATTATAAGGTATTTTCATTGATACACTACAAATTACCATATATTATAATGTGTTTTCAATGATACACTAAAAAATTTCGATATATTATAAGGTATTTCCAATGATACACTGCATATTACCATATATTATAAGGTATTTTCAATGATACACTACAAATTACGATATATTATAAGGTATTTTCAATGATACACTGCATATTACTTTATATTATAAGGTATTTTCATTGATACACTACAAATTACGATATATTATAAGGTATTTTCAATGATACGCAGCATATTACGTTATATTATAAGGTATTTTCAATGATAAACTACTATATATTATGAGGTATTTTCAATGATACACTACAAATTACGATATATTATAAGGTATTTTCACTGATACACTGCATATTACGTCATATTATAAGGTATTTTCATTGATAGACTAGAATTACCATATATTTTAAGGTATTTTCATTGATACACTACAAATTACCATATATTATAAGGTATCTTCAATGATACACTGCATACTACGTTTTATTATAAGGTATTTTCAATGATACACTGCATATTACGTTTTATTATAAGGTATTTTCAATGATACATTGCATATTACGTTATATTATAAGGTATTTTCAGTGATAAACTACTATATATTACAAGATAGTTTCAATGATACACTACAAATTACCATATATTCTAAGGTATTTTCAATGATACACTACATATTACGTTTTATTATAAGGTATTTTCAATGATACATTGCATATTACGTTATATTATAAGGTATTTTCAGTGATAAACTACTATATATTACAAGGTAGTTTCAATGATACACTACAAATTACCATATATTCTAAGGTATTTTCAATGATACACTGCATATTACGTTATATTATAAGGTATTTTCAAAGATACACTGCATATTACGTTATATTATAATGTATTTTCAATGATACACTGCATATTATGTTATATTATAAGGTATTTTCATTGATACACTACAAATTACCATATATTATAAGGTATTTTCAATGATACACTAAAAAATTTCGATATATTATAAGGTATTTCCAATGATACACTGCATATTACCATATATTATAAGGTATTTTCAATGATACACTACAAATTACGATATATTATAAGGTATTTTCAGTGATAAACTACTATATATTACAAGGTAGTTTCAATGATACACTACAAATTACCATATATTCTAAGGTATTTTCAATGATACACTGCATATTACGTTATATTATAATGTATTTTCAAAGACACACTGCATATTACGTTATATTATAATGTATTTTCAATGATACACTGCATATTATGTTATATTATAAGTTATTTTCAATGATACACAGAATATTACGTTATATTATAAGGTATTTTCATTGATACACTACAAATTACCATATATTATAAGGTATCTTCAATGATACACTGCATATTACGTTTTATTATAAGGTATTTTCAATGATACACTGCATATTACGTTTTATTATAAGGTATTTTCAATGATACATTGCATATTACGTTATATTATAAGGTATTTTCAGTGATAAACTACTATATATTACAAGGTAGTTTCAATGATACACTACAAATTACCATATATTCTAAGGTATTTTCAATGATACACTACATATTACGTTTTATTATAAGGTATTTTCAATGATACATTGCATATTACTTTATATTATAAGGTATTTTCAGTGATAAACTACTATATATTACAAGGTAGTTTCAATGATACACTACAAATTACCATATATTCTAAGGTATTTTCAATGATACACTGCATATTACGTTATATTATAATGTATTTTCAAAGACACACTGCATATTACGTTATATTATAATGTATTTTCAATGATACACTGCATATTATGTTATATTATAAGTTATTTTCAATGATACACAGAATATTACGTTATATTATAAGGTATTTTCATTGATACACTACAAATTACCATATATTATAAGGTATCTTCAATGATACACTGCATATTACGTTTTATTATAAGGTATTTTCAATGATACACTGCATATTACGTTTTATTATAAGGTATTTTCAATGATACATTGCATATTACGTTATATTATAAGGTATTTTCAGTGATAAACTACTATATATTACAAGGTAGTTTCATTGATACACTACAAATTACCATATATTCTAAGGTATTTTCAATGATACACTGCATATTACGTTATATTATAAGGTATTTTCAAAGATACACTGCATATTACGTTATATTATAATGTATTTTCAATGATACACTGCATATTATGTTATATTATAAGGTATTTTCATTGATACACTACAAATTACCATATATTATAAGGTATTTTCAATGATACACTAAAAAATTTCGATATATTATAAGGTATTTCCAATGATACACTGCATATTACCATATATTATAAGGTATTTTCAATGATACACTACAAATTACGATATATTATAAGGTATTTTCAATGATACACTGCATATTACGTTTTTTATAAGGTATTTTCAATGATACACTACAAATTACCATATATTCTAAGGTATTTTCAATGATACACTGCATATTACGTTTTATTATAAGGTATTTTCAATGATACACTGCATATTACGTTTTATTATAAGGTATTTTCAATGATACATTGCATATTACGTTATATTATAAGGTATTTTCAGTGATAAACTACTATATATTACAAGGTAGTTTCAATGATACACTACAAATTACCATATATTCTAAGGTATTTTCAATGATACACTACATATTACGTTTTATTATAAGGTATTTTCAATGATACATTGCATATTACGTTATATTATAAGGTATTTTCAGTGATAAACTACTATATATTACAAGGTAGTTTCAATGATACACTACAAATTACCATATATTCTAAGGTATTTTCAATGATACACTGCATATTACGTTATATTATAATGTATTTTCAAAGATACACTGCATATTACGTTATATTATAATGTATTTTCAATGATACACTGCATATTATGTTATATTATAAGTTATTTTCAATGATACACAGAATATTACGTTATATTATAAGGTATTTTCATTGATACACTACAAATTACCATATATTATAAGGTATCTTCAATGATACACTGCATATTACGTTTTATTATAAGGTATTTTCAATGATACACTGCATATTACGTTTTATTATAAGGTATTTTCAATGATACATTGCATATTACGTTATATTATAAGGTATTTTCAGTGATAAACTACTATATATTACAAGGTAGTTTCAATGATACACTACAAATTACCATATATTCTAAGGTATTTTCAATGATACACTGCATATTACGTTATATTATACGGTATTTTCAAAGATACACTGCATATTACGTTATATTATAATGTATTTTCAATGATACACTGCATATTACGTTTTATTATAAGGTATTTTCAATGATACATTGCATATTACGTTATATTATAAGGTATTTTCAGTGATAAACTACTATATATTACAAGGTAGTTTCAATGATACACTACAAATTACCATATATTCTAAGGTATTTTCAATGATACATTGCATATTACGTTATATTATAAGGTATTTTCAGTGATAAACTACTATATATTACAAGGTAGTTTCAATGATACACTACAAATTACCATATATTCTAAGGTATTTTCAATGATACACTGCATATTACGTTATATTATAAGGTATTTTCAATGATACACTGCATATTACGTTATATTATAAGGTATTTTCAATGATACACTGCATATTACGTTATATTATAAGGTATTTTCATTGATACACTACAAATTACCATATATTATAAGGTATTTTCAATGATACACTAAAAAATTTCGATATATTATAAGGTATTTCCAATGATACACTGCATATTACCATATATTATAAGGTATTTTCAATGATACACTACAAATTACGATATATTATAAGGTATTTTCAATGATACACTGCATATTACTTTATATTATAAGGTATTTTCATTGATACACTACAAATTACGATATATTATAAGGTATTTTCAATGATACACAGCACATTACGTTATATTATAAGGTATTTTCAATGATAAACTACTATATATTATAAGGTATTTTCAATGATACACTACAAATTACCATATATTATAAGGTATTTTCAATGATACACTGCATATTACATTATATCATAAGGTATTTTCAATGATACACTGCATATTACGTTATATTATAAGGTATTTACAATGATACACTGCATATTACGTTATATTATAAGGTATTTTCAATGATACACTGCATATTACGTTATATTATAAGGTATTTTCATTGATACACTACAAATTACCATATATTATAAGGTATTTTCAATGATACACTAAAAAATTTCGATATATTATAAGGTATTTCCAATGATACACTGCATATTACCATATATTATAAGGTATTTTCAATGATACACTACAAATTACGATATATTATAAGGTATTTTCAATGATACACTGCATATTACTTTATATTATAAGGTATTTTCATTGATACACTACAAATTACGATATATTATAAGGTATTTTCAATGATACACAGCACATTACGTTATATTATAAGGTATTTTCAATGATAAACTACTATATATTATAAGGTATTTTCAATGATACACTACAAATTACGATATATTATAAGGTATTTTCACTGATACACTGCATATTACGTTATATTATAAGGTATTTTCATTGATAGTCTAGAATTACCATATATTCTAAGGTATTTTCATTGATACACTACAAATTACCATATATTATAAGGTATCTTCAATGATACACTGCATATTACGTTTTATTATAAGGTATTTTCAATGATACACTGCATATTACGTTTTATTATAAGGTATTTTCAATGATACATTGCATATTACGTTATATTATAAGGTATTTTCAGTGATAAACTACTATATATTACAAGGTAGTTTCAATGATACACTACAAATTACCATATATTCTAAGGTATTTTCAATGATACACTACATATTACGTTTTATTATAAGGTATTTTCAATGATACATTGCATATTACTTTATATTATAAGGTATTTTCAGTGATAAACTACTATATATTACAAGGTAGTTTCAATGATACACTACAAATTACCATATATTCTAAGGTATTTTCAATGATACACTGCATATTACGTTATATTATAATGTATTTTCAAAGACACACTGCATATTACGTTATATTATAATGTATTTTCAATGATACACTGCATATTATGTTATATTATAAGTTATTTTCAATGATACACAGAATATTACGTTATATTATAAGGTATTTTCATTGATACACTACAAATTACCATATATTATAAGGTATCTTCAATGATACACTGCATATTACGTTTTATTATAAGGTATTTTCAATGATACACTGCATATTACGTTTTATTATAAGGTATTTTCAATGATACATTGCATATTACGTTATATTATAAGGTATTTTCAGTGATAAACTACTATATATTACAAGGTAGTTTCAATGATACACTACAAATTACCATATATTCTAAGGTATTTTCAATGATACACTGCATATTACGTTATATTATAAGGTATTTTCAAAGATACACTGCATATTACGTTATATTATAATGTATTTTCAATGATACACTGCATATTATGTTATATTATAAGGTATTTTCATTGATACACTACAAATTACCATATATTATAAGGTATTTTCCATGATACACTAAAAAATTTCGATATATTATAAGGTATTTCCAATGATACACTGCATATTACCATATATTATAAGGTATTTTCAATGATACACTACAAATTACGATATATTATAAGGTATTTTCAATGATACACTGCATATTACGTTATATTATAAGGTATTTTCAATGATACACTACAAATTACCATATATTCTAAGGTATTTTCAATGATACACTGCATATTACGTTTTATTATAAGGTATTTTCAATGATACACTGCATATTACGTTTTATTATAAGGTATTTTCAATGATACATTGCATATTACGTTATATTATAAGGTATTTTCAGTGATAAACTACTATATATTACAAGGTAGTTTCAATGATACACTACAAATTACCATATATTCTAAGGTATTTTCAATGATACACTACATATTACGTTTTATTATAAGGTATTTTCAATGATACATTGCATATTACGTTATATTATAAGGTATTTTCAGTGATAAACTACTATATATTACAAGGTAGTTTCAATGATACACTACAAATTACCATATATTCTAAGGTATTTTCAATGATACACTGCATATTACGTTATATTATAATGTATTTTCAAAGATACACTGCATATTACGTTATATTGTAATGTATTTTCAATGATACACTCCATATTATGTTATATTATAAGTTATTTTCAATGATACACAGAATATTACGTTATATTATAAGGTATTTTCATTGATACACTACAAATTACCATATATTATAAGGTATCTTCAATGATACACTGCATATTACGTTTTATTATAAGGTATTTTCAATGATACACTGCATATTACGTTTTATTATAAGGTATTTTCAATGATACATTGCATATTACGTTATATTATAAGGTATTTTCAGTGATAAACTACTATATATTACAAGGTAGTTTCAATGATACACTACAAATTACCATATATTCTAAGGTATTTTCAATGATACACTGCATATTACGTTATATTATAAGGTATTTTCAAAGATACACTGCATATTACGTTATATTATAATGTATTTTCAATGATACACTGCATATTACGTTTTATTATAAGGTATTTTCAATGATACATTGCATATTACGTTATAGTATAAGGTATTTTCAGTGATAAACTACTATATATTACAAGGTAGTTTCAATGATACACTACAAATTACCATATATTCTAAGGTATTTTCAATGATACACTGCATATTACGTTATATTATAAGGTATTTTCAAAGATACACTGCATATTACGTTATATTATAATGTATTTTCAATGATACACTGCATATTATGTTATATTATAAGGTATTTTCATTGATACACTACAAATTACCATATATTATAAGGTAATTTCAATGATACACTAAAAAATTTCGATATATTACAAGGTATTTCCAATGATACACTGCATATTACCATATATTATAAGGTATTTTCAATGATACACTACAAATTACGATATATTATAAGGTATTTTCAATGATACACTGCATATTACTTTATATTATAAGGTATTTTCATTGATACACTACGAATTACGATATATTATAAGGTATTTTCAATGATACACAGCATATTACGTTATATTATAAGGTATTTTCATTGATAGACTAGAATTACCATATATTCTAAGGTATTTTCATTGATACACTACAAATTACCATATATTATAAGGTATTTTCAATGATACACTGCATATTACGTTATATCATAAGGTACTTTCAATGATACACTGCATATTACGTTATAACATAAGGTATTTTCAATGATACACTGCATATTACGTTATATTATAAGGTATTTTCAATGATGCACTGCATATTACGTTATATTATAAGGTATTTTCATTGATACACTACAAATTACCATATATTATAAGGTATTTTCAATGATACACTGCATATTACATTATATCATAAGGTATTTTCAATGATACACTGCATATTACGTTATATTATAAGGTATTTACAATGATACACTGCATATTACGTTATATCATAAGGTATTTTCAATGATACACTGCATATTACGTTGTATTATAAGGTATTTTCGTTGATAGACTAGATTTACCATATATTCTAAGGTATTTTCAATGATACACTGCATATTACGTTATATTATAAGGTATTTTCAAAGATACACTGCATATTACGTTATATTATAATGTATTTTCAATGATACACTGCATATTATGTTATATTATAAGGTATTTTCAATGATACACTGCATATTACGTTATATTATAAGGTATTTTCAACGATACACTGCATATTACGTTATATTATAAGGTATTTTCAATGATACACTGCATATTACGTTATATTATAAGGTATTTTCAATGATACACTGCATATTACGTTATATTATAAGGTATTTTCATTGATACACTACAAATTACCATATATTATAAGGTATTTTCAATGATACACTAAAAAATTTCGATATATTATAAGGTATTTCCAATGATACACTGCATATTACCATATATTATAAGGTATTTTCAATGATACACTACAAATTACGATATATTATAAGGTATTTTCAATGATACACTGCATATTACTTTATATTATAAGGTATTTTCATTGATACACTACAAATTACGATATATTATAAGGTATTTTCAATGATACACAGCACATTACGTTATATTATAAGGTATTTTCAATGATACACTGCATATTACGTTATATTATAAGGTATTTTCAATGATACACTGCATATTACGTTATATTATAAGGTATTTTCATTGATACACTACAAATTACCATATATTATAAGGTATTTTCAATGATACACTAAAAAATTTCGATATATTATAAGGTATTTCCAATGATACACTGCATATTACCATATATTATAAGGTATTTTCAATGATACACTACAAATTACCATATATTATAAGGTATTTTCAATGATACACTAAAAAATTTCGATATATTATAAGGTATTTCCAATGATACACTGCATATTACCATATATTATAAGGTATTTTCAATGATACACTACAAATTACGATATATTATAAGGTATTTTCAATGATACACTGCATATTACTTTATATTATAAGGTATTTTCAATGATACACTACAAATTACCATATATTCTAAGGTATTTTCAATGATACACTGCATATTACGTTTTATTATAAGGTATTTTCAATGATACACTGCATATTACGTTTTATTATAAGGTATTTTCAATGATACATTGCATATTACGTTATATTATAAGGTATTTTCAGTGATAAACTACTATATATTACAAGGTAGTTTCAATGATACACTACAAATTACCATATATTCTAAGGTATTTTCAATGATACACTACATATTACGTTTTATTATAAGGTATTTTCAATGATACATTGCATATTACTTTATATTATAAGGTATTTTCAGTGATAAACTACTATATATTACAAGGTAGTTTCAATGATACACTACAAATTACCATATATTCTAAGGTATTTTCAATGATACACTGCATATTACGTTATATTATAATGTATTTTCAAAGACACACTGCATATTACGTTATATTATAATGTATTTTCAATGATACACTGCATATTATGTTATATTATAAGTTATTTTCAATGATACACAGAATATTACGTTATATTATAAGGTATTTTCATTGATACACTACAAATTACCATATATTATAAGGTATCTTCAATGATACACTGCATATTACGTTTTATTATAAGGTATTTTCAATGATACACTGCATATTACGTTTTATTATAAGGTATTTTCAATGATACATTGCATATTACGTTATATTATAAGGTATTTTCAGTGATAAACTACTATATATTACAAGGTAGTTTCAATGATACACTACAAATTACCATATATTCTAAGGTATTTTCAATGATACACTGCATATTACGTTATATTATAAGGTATTTTCAAAGATACACTGCATATTACGTTATATTATAATGTATTTTCAATGATACACTGCATATTATGTTATATTATAAGGTATTTTCATTGATACACTACAAATTACCATATATTATAAGGTATTTTCAATGATACACTAAAAAATTTCGATATATTATAAGGTATTTCCAATGATACACTGCATATTACCATATATTATAAGGTATTTTCAATGATACACTACAAATTACGATATATTATAAGGTATTTTCAATGATACACTGCATATTACGTTATATTATAAGGTATTTTCAATGATACACTACAAATTACCATATATTCTAAGGTATTTTCAATGATACACTGCATATTACGTTTTATTATAAGGTATTTTCAATGATACACTGCATATTACGTTTTATTATAAGGTATTTTCAATGATACATTGCATATTACGTTATATTATAAGGTATTTTCAGTGATAAACTACTATATATTACAAGGTAGTTTCAATGATACACTACAAATTACCATATATTCTAAGGTATTTTCAATGATACACTACATATTACGTTTTATTATAAGGTATTTTCAATGATACATTGCATATTACGTTATATTATAAGGTATTTTCAGTGATAAACTACTATATATTACAAGGTAGTTTCAATGATACACTACAAATTACCATATATTCTAAGGTATTTTCAATGATACACTGCATATTACGTTATATTATAATGTATTTTCAAAGATACACTGCATATTACGTTATATTATAATGTATTTTCAATGATACACTGCATATTATGTTATATTATAAGTTATTTTCAATGATACACAGAATATTACGTTATATTATAAGGTATTTTCATTGATACACTACAAATTACCATATATTATAAGGTATCTTCAATGATACACTGCATATTACGTTTTATTATAAGGTATTTTCAATGATACACTGCATATTACGTTTTATTATAAGGTATTTTCAATGATACATTGCATATTACGTTATATTATAAGGTATTTTCAGTGATAAACTACTATATATTACAAGGTAGTTTCAATGATACACTACAAATTACCATATATTCTAAGGTATTTTCAATGATACACTGCATATTACGTTATATTATACGGTATTTTCAAAGATACACTGCATATTACGTTATATTATAATGTATTTTCAATGATACACTGCATATTACGTTTTATTATAAGGTATTTTCAATGATACATTGCATATTACGTTATAGTATAAGGTATTTTCAGTGATAAACTACTATATATTACAAGGTAGTTTCAATGATACACTACAAATTACCATATATTCTAAGGTATTTTCAATGATACATTGCATATTACGTTATATTATAAGGTATTTTCAGTGATAAACTACTATATATTACAAGGTAGTTTCAATGATACACTACAAATTACCATATATTCTAAGGTATTTTCAATGATACACTGCATATTACGTTATATTATAAGGTATTTTCAATGATACACTGCATATTACGTTATATTATAAGGTATTTTCAATGATACACTGCATATTACGTTATATTATAAGGTATTTTCATTGATACACTACAAATTACCATATATTATAAGGTATTTTCAATGATACACTAAAAAATTTCGATATATTATAAGGTATTTCCAATGATACACTGCATATTACCATATATTATAAGGTATTTTCAATGATACACTACAAATTACGATATATTATAAGGTATTTTCAATGATACACTGCATATTACTTTATATTATAAGGTATTTTCATTGATACACTACAAATTACGATATATTATAAGGTATTTTCAATGATACACAGCACATTACGTTATATTATAAGGTATTTTCAATGATAAACTACTATATATTATAAGGTATTTTCAATGATACACTACAAATTACCATATATTATAAGGTATTTTCAATGATACACTGCATATTACATTATATCATAAGGTATTTTCAATGATACACTGCATATTACGTTATATTATAAGGTATTTTCAATGATACACTGCATATTACGTTATATTATAAGGTATTTTCAATGATACACTGCATATTACGTTATATTATAAGGTATTTTCATTGATACACTACAAATTACCATATATTATAAGGTATTTTCAATGATACACTAAAAAATTTCGATATATTATAAGGTATTTCCAATGATACACTGCATATTACCATATATTATAAGGTATTTTCAATGATACACTACAAATTACGATATATTATAAGGTATTTTCAATGATACACTGCATATTACTTTATATTATAAGGTATTTTCATTGATACACTACAAATTACGATATATTATAAGGTATTTTCAATGATACACAGCACATTACGTTATATTATAAGGTATTTTCAATGATAAACTACTATATATTATAAGGTATTTTCAATGATACACTACAAATTACGATATATTATAAGGTATTTTCACTGATACACTGCATATTACGTTATATTATAAGGTATTTTCATTGATAGTCTAGAATTACCATATATTCTAAGGTATTTTCATTGATACACTACAAATTACCATATATTATAAGGTATCTTCAATGATACACTGCATATTACGTTTTATTATAAGGTATTTTCAATGATACACTGCATATTACGTTTTATTATAAGGTATTTTCAATGATACATTGCATATTACGTTATATTATAAGGTATTTTCAGTGATAAACTACTATATATTACAAGGTAGTTTCAATGATACACTACAAATTACCATATATTCTAAGGTATTTTCAATGATACACTACATATTACGTTTTATTATAAGGTATTTTCAATGATACATTGCATATTACTTTATATTATAAGGTATTTTCAGTGATAAACTACTATATATTACAAGGTAGTTTCAATGATACACTACAAATTACCATATATTCTAAGGTATTTTCAATGATACACTGCATATTACGTTATATTATAATGTATTTTCAAAGACACACTGCATATTACGTTATATTATAATGTATTTTCAATGATACACTGCATATTATGTTATATTATAAGTTATTTTCAATGATACACAGAATATTACGTTATATTATAAGGTATTTTCATTGATACACTACAAATTACCATATATTATAAGGTATCTTCAATGATACACTGCATATTACGTTTTATTATAAGGTATTTTCAATGATACACTGCATATTACGTTTTATTATAAGGTATTTTCAATGATACATTGCATATTACGTTATATTATAAGGTATTTTCAGTGATAAACTACTATATATTACAAGGTAGTTTCAATGATACACTACAAATTACCATATATTCTAAGGTATTTTCAATGATACACTGCATATTACGTTATATTATAAGGTATTTTCAAAGATACACTGCATATTACGTTATATTATAATGTATTTTCAATGATACACTGCATATTATGTTATATTATAAGGTATTTTCATTGATACACTACAAATTACCATATATTATAAGGTATTTTCCATGATACACTAAAAAATTTCGATATATTATAAGGTATTTCCAATGATACACTGCATATTACCATATATTATAAGGTATTTTCAATGATACACTACAAATTACGATATATTATAAGGTATTTTCAATGATACACTGCATATTACTTTATATTATAAGGTATTTTCAATGATACACAACAAATTACCATATATTCTAAGGTATTTTCAATGATACACTGCATATTACGTTTTATTATAAGGTATTTTCAATGATACACTGCATATTACGTTTTATTATAAGGTATTTTCAATGATACATTGCATATTACGTTATATTATAAGGTATTTTCAGTGATAAACTACTATATATTACAAGGTAGTTTCAATGATACACTACAAATTACCATATATTCTAAGGTATTTTCAATGATACACTACATATTACGTTTTATTATAAGGTATTTTCAATGATACATTGCATATTACGTTATATTATAAGGTATTTTCAGTGATAAACTACTATATATTACAAGGTAGTTTCAATGATACACTACAAATTACCATATATTCTAAGGTATTTTCAATGATACACTGCATATTACGTTATATTATAATGTATTTTCAAAGATACACTGCATATTACGTTATATTGTAATGTATTTTCAATGATACACTCCATATTATGTTATATTATAAGTTATTTTCAATGATACACAGAATATTACGTTATATTATAAGGTATTTTCATTGATACACTACAAATTACCATATATTATAAGGTATCTTCAATGATACACTGCATATTACGTTTTATTATATGGTATTTTCAATGATACACTGCATATTACGTTTTATTATAAGGTATTTTCAATGATACATTGCATATTACGTTATATTATAAGGTATTTTCAGTGATAAACTACTATATATTACAAGGTAGTTTCAATGATACACTACAAATTACCATATATTCTAAGGTATTTTCAATGATACACTGCATATTACGTTATATTATAAGGTATTTTCAAAGATACACTGCATATTACGTTATATTATAATGTATTTTCAATGATACACTGCATATTACGTTTTATTATAAGGTATTTTCAATGATACATTGCATATTACGTTATAGTATAAGGTATTTTCAGTGATAAACTACTATATATTACAAGGTAGTTTCAATGATACACTACAAATTACCATATATTCTAAGGTATTTTCAATGATACACTGTATATTACGTTATATTATAAGGTATTTTCAATGATACACTGCATATTACGTTATATTATAAGGTATTTTCAATGATACACTGCATATTATGTTATATTATAAGGTATTTTCATTGATACACTACAAATTACCATATATTATAAGGTAATTTCAATGATACACTAAAAAATTTCGATATATTATAAGGTATTTCCAATGATACACTGCATATTACCATATATTATAAGGTATTTTCAATGATACACTACAAATTACGATATATTATAAGGTATTTTCAATGATACACTGCATATTACTTTATATTATAAGGTATTTTCATTGATACACTACGAATTACGATATATTATAAGGTATTTTCAATGATACACAGCATATTACGTTATATTATAAGGTATTTTCATTGATAGACTAGAATTACCATATATTCTAAGGTATTTTCATTGATACACTACAAATTACCATATATTATAAGGTATTTTCAATGATACACTGCATATTACGTTATATCATAAGGTACTTTCAATGATACACTGCATATTACGTTATAACATAAGGTATTTTCAATGATACAGTGCATATTACGTTATATTATAAGGTATTTTCAATGATGCACTGCATATTACGTTATATTATAAGGTATTTTCAATGATACACTACAAATTACCATATATTATAAGGTATTTTCAATGATACACTGCATATTACATTATATCATAAGGTATTTTCAATGATACACTGCATATTACGTTATATTATAAGGTATTTACAATGATACACTGCATATTACGTTATATCATAAGGTATTTTCAATGATACACTGCATATTACGTTGTATTATAAGGTATTTTCGTTGATAGACTAGATTTACCATATATTCTAAGGTATTTTCAATGATACACTGCATATTACGTTATATTATAAGGTATTTTCAAAGATACACTGCATATTACGTTATATTATAATGTATTTTCAATGATACACTGCATATTATGTTATATTATAAGGTATTTTCAATGATACACTGCATATTACGTTATATTATAAGGTATTTTCAACGATACACTGCATATTACGTTATATTATAAGGTATTTTCAATGATACACTGCATATTACGTTATATTATAAGGTATTTTCAATGATACACTGCATATTACGTTATATTATAAGGTATTTTCATTGATACACTACAAATAACCATATATTATAAGGTATTTTCAATGATACACTAAAAAATTTCGATATATTATAAGGTATTTCCAATGATACACTGCATATTACCATATATTATAAGGTATTTTCAATGATACACTACAAATTACGATATATTATAAGGTATTTTCAATGATACACAGCACATTACGTTATATTATAAGGTATTTTCAATGATAAACTACTATATATTATAAGGTATTTTCAATGATACACTACAAATTACGATATATTATAAGGTATTTTCACTGATACACTGCATATTACGTTATATTATAAGGTATTTTCATTGATAGACTAGAATTACCATATATTCTAAGGTATTTTCATTGATACACTACAAATTACCATATATTATAAGGTATCTTCAATGATACACTGCATATTACGTTTTATTATAAGGTATTTTCAATGATACACTGCATATTACGTTTTATTATAAGGTATTTTCAATGATACATTGCATATTACGTTAGATTATAAGGTATTTTCAGTGATAAACTACTATATATTACAAGGTAGTTTCAATGATACACTACAAATTACCATATATTCTAAGGTATTTTCAATGATACACTACATATTACGTTTTATTATAAGGTATTTTCAATGATACATTGCATATTACGTTATATTATAAGGTATTTTCAGTGATAAACTACTATATATTACAAGGTAGTTTCAATGATACACTACAAATTACGATATATTATAAGGTATTTTCACTGATACACTGCATATTACGTTATATTATAAGGTATTTTCATTGATAGTCTAGAATTACCATATATTCTAAGGTATTTTCATTGATACACTACAAATTACCATATATTATAAGGTATCTTCAATGATACACTGCATATTACGTTTTATTATAAGGTATTTTCAATGATACACTGCATATTACGTTTTATTATAAGGTATTTTCAATGATACATTGCATATTACGTTATATTATAAGGTATTTTCAGTGATAAACTACTATATATTACAAGGTAGTTTCAATGATACACTACAAATTACCATATATTCTAAGGTATTTTCAATGATACACTACATATTACGTTTTATTATAAGGTATTTTCAATGATACATTGCATATTACGTTATATTATAATATTATAATATTCAGTGATAAACTACTATATATTACAAGGTAGTTTCAATGATACACTACAAATTACCATATATTCTAAGGTATTTTCAATGATACACTGCATACTACGTTATATTATAATGTATTTTCAAAGATACACTGCATATTACGTTATATTATAATGTATTTTCAATGATACACTGCATATTATGTTATATTATAAGGTATTTTCAATGGTACACTAAAAAATTTCGATATATTATAAGGTATTTCCAATGATACACTGCATATTACCATATATTATAAGGTATTTTCAATGATACACTACAAATTACGATATATTATAAGGTATTTTCAATGATACACAGCACATTACGTTATATTATAAGGTATTTTCAATGATAAACTACTATATATTATAAGGTATTTTCAATGATACACTACAAATTACGATATAGTATAAGGTATTTTCACTGATACACTGCATATTACGTTATATTATAAGGTATTTTCATTGATAGACTAGAATTACCATATATTCTAAGGTATTTTCATTGATACACTACAAATTACCATATATTATAAGGTATCTTCAATGATACACTGCATATTACGTTTTATTATAAGGTATTTTCAATGATACACTGCATATTACGTTTTATTATAAGGTATTTTCAATGATACATTGCATATTACGTTATATTATAAGGTATTTTCAGTGATAAACTACTATATATTACAAGGTAGTTTCAATGATACACTACAAATTACCATATATTCTAAGGTATTTTCAATGATACACTACATATTACGTTTTATTATAAGGTATTTTCAATGATACATTGCATATTACTTTATATTATAAGGTATTTTCAGTGATAAACTACTATATATTACAAGGTAGTTTCAATGATACACTACAAATTACCATATATTCTAAGGTATTTTCAATGATACACTGCATATTACGTTATATTATAATGTATTTTCAAAGACACACTGCATATTACGTTATATTATAATGTATTTTCAATGATACACTGCATATTATGTTATATTATAAGTTATTTTCAATGATACACAGAATATTACGTTATATTATAAGGTATTTTCATTGATACACTACAAATTACCATATATTATAAGGTATCTTCAATGATACACTGCATATTACGTTTTATTATAAGGTATTTTCAATGATACACTGCATATTACGTTTTATTATAAGGTATTTTCAATGATACATTGCATATTACGTTATATTATAAGGTATTTTCAGTGATAAACTACTATATATTACAAGGTAGTTTCAATGATACACTACAAATTACCATATATTCTAAGGTATTTTCAATGATACACTGCATATTACGTTATATTATAAGGTATTTTCAAAGATACACTGCATATTACGTTATATTATAATGTATTTTCAATGATACACTGCATATTATGTTATATTATAAGGTATTTTCATTGATACACTACAAATTACCATATATTATAATGTGTTTTCAATGATACACTAAAAAATTTCGATATATTATAAGGTATTTCCAATGATACACTGCATATTACCATATATTATAAGGTATTTTCAATGATACACTACAAATTACGATATATTATAAGGTATTTTCAATGATACACTGCATATTACTTTATATTATAAGGTATTTTCATTGATACACTACAAATTACGATATATTATAAGGTATTTTCAATGATACGCAGCATATTACGTTATATTATAAGGTATTTTCAATGATAAACTACTATATATTATGAGGTATTTTCAATGATACACTACAAATTACGATATATTATAAGGTATTTTCACTGATACACTGCATATTACGTCATATTATAAGGTATTTTCATTGATAGACTAGAATTACCATATATTTTAAGGTATTTTCATTGATACACTACAAATTACCATATATTATAAGGTATCTTCAATGATACACTGCATACTACGTTTTATTATAAGGTATTTTCAATGATACACTGCATATTACGTTTTATTATAAGGTATTTTCAATGATACATTGCATATTACGTTATATTATAAGGTATTTTCAGTGATAAACTACTATATATTACAAGATAGTTTCAATGATACACTACAAATTACCATATATTCTAAGGTATTTTCAATGATACACTACATATTACGTTTTATTATAAGGTATTTTCAATGATACATTGCATATTACGTTATATTATAAGGTATTTTCAGTGATAAACTACTATATATTACAAGGTAGTTTCAATGATACACTACAAATTACCATATATTCTAAGGTATTTTCAACGATACACTGCATATTACGTTATATTATAAGGTATTTTCAAAGATACACTGCATATTATGTTATATTATAAGTTATTTTCAATGATACACAGAATATTACGTTATATTATAAGGTATTTTCATTGATACACGACAAATTACCATATATTATAAGGTATCTTCAATGATACACTGCATATTACGTTATATTATAAGGTATTTTCAATGATACACTGCATATTACGTTTTATTATAAGGTATTTTCAAAGATACACTGCATATTACGTTATATTATAATGTATTTTCAATGATACACTGCATATTATGTTATATTATAAGGTATTTTCATTGATACACTACAAATTACCATATATTATAAGGTATTTTCAATGATACACTAAAAAATTTCGATATATTATAAGGTATTTCCAATGATACACTGCATATTACCATATATTATAAGGTATTTTCAATGATACACTACAAATTACGATATATTATAAGGTATTTTCAATGATACACTGCATATTACTTTATATTATAAGGTATTTTCATTGATACACTACAAATTACGATATATTATAAGGTATTTTCAATGATACACAGCACATTACGTTATATTATAAGGTATTTTCAATGATAAACTACTATATATTATAAGGTATTTTCAATGATACACTACAAATTACGATATATTATAAGGTATTTTCACTGATACACTGCATATTACGTTATATTATAAGGTATTTTCATTGATAGACTAGAATTACCATATATTCTAAGGTATTTTCATTGATACACTACAAATTACCATATATTATAAGGTATCTTCAATGATACCCTGCATATTACGTTTTATTATAAGGTATTTTCAATGATACACTGCATATTACGTTTTATTATAAGGTATTTTCAATGATACATTGCATATTACTTTATATTATAAGGTATTTTCAGTGATAAACTACTATATATTATAAGGTATTTTCAATGATACACTACAAATTACGATATAGTATAAGGTATTTTCACTGATACACTGCATATTACGTTATATTATAAGGTATTTTCATTGATAGACTAGAATTACCATATATTCTAAGGTATTTTCATTGATACACTACAAATTACCATATATTATAAGGTATCTTCAATGATACACTGCATATTACGTTTTATTATAAGGTATTTTCAATGATACACTGCATATTACGTTTTATTATAAGGTATTTTCAATGATACATTGCATATTACGTTATATTATAAGGTATTTTCAGTGATAAACTACTATATATTACAAGGTAGTTTCAATGATACACTACAAATTACCATATATTCTAAGGTATTTTCAATGATACACTACATATTACGTTTTATTATAAGGTATTTTCAATGATACATTGCATATTACTTTATATTATAAGGTATTTTCAGTGATAAACTACTATATATTACAAGGTAGTTTCAATGATACACTACAAATTACCATATATTCTAAGGTATTTTCAATGATACACTGCATATTACGTTATGTTATAATGTATTTTCAAAGACACACTGCATATTACGTTATATTATAATGTATTTTCAATGATACACTGCATATTATGTTATATTATAAGTTATTTTCAATGATACACAGAATATTACGTTATATTATAAGGTATTTTCATTGATACACTACAAATTACCATTGTCACGTCGCTTCCTTTCTCGCGAACGAGGAAGGAACCGCACACGGGAAATTACGGCTTGAAGACCGGGCCACGCTCGGTCGCGCGACACGTGGTCCTCCCGGGACAAACAATCGTTCACGGAATCGAATCGGAGTAACTATCAAGATGGCTAATACGAAATCCGGGCGCCAGACACGACAAGGTGTCACGCGAAAGATTCACGAGACGCGAATTCGGCACGACGATCTCGACTCCGTGAGGACTGCGCGATAACCTGGGATAGCCGCGAACAAGGTCAGGGTTCCACGTGAAGAGAAGGAACGGGGCATTCCCCGCGACAGGAACGTTTCTCGTAGGTAGAATAATTGACGCGGTATTCGGCAATAATGTTCGTTTATTAACGAGATGACAGTAGCGGCCGCCGGTGAACGCCGGCGGCAACAGGAATTTGCCGGCGCGAAGACAATTTCTCTCGGCAGGTGTTCGACCGATCGCGCGTACTTTATTCTTTCGCGTTGAGCTCGACAGTCACAGGACTTCGCGTGAAAATACAAGCCTTTACGGCACGGATTCTGTCGAGCTCCGATGACAGACGCGTAGTTTCGACGTGGACTGGGCGCGGATCACGGCAAAGTCGCGAGAAGGTCGAAATCGGCACGGCGCGTCGTCCCACCGTGGAACGTTTCGAGATAGGCTCGTAATTTACTCGTCGAAAATCGTACGCCCCGAATATTCCGTTCCCCGGACAATCGGCGGCAATACGACCCACGGCCTCGCGTTCCTCTCGGGAGAGC
This sequence comes from Lasioglossum lativentre, assembly GCA_916610255.1. Lineage (NCBI taxonomy): Eukaryota > Metazoa > Arthropoda > Insecta > Hymenoptera > Halictidae > Lasioglossum > Lasioglossum lativentre. The sequence goes on from CAKAJI010001104.1 coordinate 197,304, forward strand.
TACTCCTGGTCTTCGGAAACGACGACGGCAACGTGGTACGCGACACGACACAGGAGTTTCGCGAAAACGTCCCGAGCCAACACGAATTGTTCACAAACTTTGATTTTAACAAAGAAACGGATCGGCACTTACCAAACGGCAAAGGGTGTCCGCTCGCTCGTCTTTCGGTATTCTTTTCTGACTCTAACTTTCGCTGGTCGCGGTTTTAGTGACGGCACTAGTACTTTCGGCGTGATCTCGTGACCCAGTGACACAATTCGAGCCGGCTCGGTAACGCGGAAGCGAGGCGTCCCCCTCTCCCTCGACTATTTCCTCCTAGGCGGCGCTCGGGCCTATCGCGTGGCTTCTCGCAGCAGGGACAACTATCGTGCCCCTCGGACCCGTGCCTCCGGCAATTTGTCGATTTTCCGGGGCTCCCCGGTACGGGGCTGCGAGGGCGGCTAGAGAGGGCGCGAGCCATTCCAGGGTGTTCTTCGTGCATCTCCTGGACGAGAGTCGACGAGGTTGGGCTGTTGTACGTCCCGCATTCTCGATATCCTCGTCGGCCTCTCCGGGTTGGTAAATCCGGACTTGATTCCCTCTCGATCGTCTGGTTCGTCGACGATGCGCTGCGATAGGTGCTCCGAGCGTCTCTTCCAGAGACTCTGCGCCAATCACGGCAGGAAATAGGTACCGGGTTCCTTCTGACTCCGGCTACCCCTGAAACTTCGTGTCGCGCCCAGCGGCGCGACATTCAAACGCGATAATTCCGTTCCGCTGGAACTCGAACGTCCAGGGAGACCGATCGCACAGCCGATTTCGCTTTTAATACCGGCCCGGTCCTTCGCTGAGGGTTCGGCAGGACAGTGGCAAAATCTGCCACGTCACAACTCCTCCCCCCCTGGAAGAGACCGGGACATACCGGTGGCAGTTACCGATCCGACCATTTCGCGGGCTCGGTGGCGATCGCTCTACCTCGGACGTTCCCCGGTGAATCCATTTCGAATGGTAGAGACCAACACAAACCCAACACCAGTAATCCTAGACGAGTACCTTCTTCTTTTTACCCTCCTTCATTTCTGTCTTTCCTTTCTTTCGGCGAGACCTGCTGACGCTATCGGTACCTAATCGAAACACGGAATAAACGCCACGGAGGGTCTCGCATGACCCCGGCTCAACGGAGGGGATAGGGTTAACTGAAGTAGTAGCGTGTAGATACAGGAAAAGAAAAAAACGATATATTTCCCCGCTTAGCGGCATTACAAATGGGTTTAGAAATAAACTAAAAATTACCCCTTCGCCTCTACCGGCAAATAAACTGCTGTTTTTTTTCTTTTGCCTCTTGCGGCATTATCCTTATTTTAACTTAGGGGAAAGGTGAGAAAAAGAAACTGAACAAAACTGGCCCGCATTCGGCCTGTATCCGTGGTCGGCGGCATCTTTGGGCGCGGCCCTTATTTGTGGCCTCTCGGGTGGTGTGGTCCTCCAGCCCTCCAGGTCCGCCAACAATCCGGGCACGTTTGGACCGTGTACGACGGTCGGCCGCACCGGTAGCAATACTTTCCTCTACTGGGGGCGGTGCACTCGGTATGCGTGTGCTGGGTGCTGCGGCATCTCCAGCATCCCTGCTCGAGTGCACCCCCCCGGTACTTCCTCTCCTCCTTCTTCTGTGTGGGCGGTGCGGTCGCGGTCCCACTTTCCGTTGCCCGCCGCTGCCTTGCCTGTATTTCAGACATCCTTCTTTCGATGGACCCCGGCTTCGCGACGTCTCTCTCTTTGGTGCCTGGGCTCGGCATTGTTCCGGTTTCCGGAGTTTTAGCCGGGCTCGGCACCTTTCCGGGTCCCATTCGTCCGGCCTCGGCCTCCTTCCATTGTTGGGCCAGGCAGCACCCCCGCCCTATTGTCCCTCGGCGCCCCTTCCCCAGGGTGGTCTCAAAGTGTATGGCGGCCGTCGAGATGTACACTCCCTCCTGGGGAGTGTCCGCCTGCCCCTCTTCCCGGGGTCGCGTCGGCTGACGCTCCCGCTCTTCTTGGGGGCCAGGGGGTCGGCAGATGACCACGGCCGCGCCCACCTGGCACCCCTTCCAGACGGAGAGGAAATTCGCAGTTTTCTCCTCCCCTTGCTTCTTTCCTTGAGCTGCTTCCATTTTTCTGTAGATACACGGAAAGGTAAACATGTTTGCTCTACTTTTCTTTCCTTATTGGGTGACCGGGAAGTATGGCTTTAGGTCCGAGATGTGTGCCTTGCCGATATCGACTCCGTCCTCTGTGGTGAGGCGGTATACCCCTGGGGAGAGTTTTCGCGAGATTATTACTGGACCCGTAAATTTTGGGGCCAGTTTTGCCGCTATGTGGTCTGCCGCTGACGATAAAATACGCTGCCGTTTCATTACCTTATCCCCTACGTTATATTCCCTATTTCTCCGACGCAGATTATAGTGGTGAGCCTGTCTTTTATACGCGTCCTCGAGGTTCTCTAGTATCCAATGCCTCAACGTCGGCAATTGGGTTACTCTTTTCTTCCAAGAGTCGTTGGACGTTACCTCGAGGTCGATATCGGGCTCTACGGTGGCCCTCACGCATTTCGCCGGTCGCGGTTCCCGCCCGAAATTGAGAAAAGCGGGAGAAGTCTGTAATACCGAGTGATATGCGGTATTGTAGGCGAAGCGGAATTGCGGCAAATTCAGGTCCCAATCGCGATGATCCCTTTTGATGTATCCTACTATCATGGTCTTAAGAATTCGATTCACACGCTCGACCGGGTTCGCTTGCGGGTGGTACGGGGGGGTTGTGCTTAGCCGAATGCCGTATTCGTCGGCTAGCTCCCTAATGCATTTGTTCGCGAACTCGGTACCGTTGTCCGTCAGCAGCACGTCGGGGGTCCCCCATCGCGAGAAAATGACCTCCTCGAGGACTTCGGCAATTCTCGGACCAGTCGCTTTCCGGAGCGGGGCGCACTCTATCCACTTCGTGAATAAATCCTGTATTACCAGGAGGTACGCGTGGCCGGACCTGCTTCGCGGAAACGGACCCATTATATCGGCAGCTATTACTGCCCACGGCATGTCAACCCGGCGCCTGCCCATCAACCCCGGCGGGAGTGTCTGCTCCACCTTAGTGAGTTGACAGGTCTTACAGCGTCTTACGTATTCCACAGCTGTTCTATACATGCCTGGCCAGTAATAGCGGGCCGCAATACGTTGGTACGTCTTTTCGACGCCTAAATGCCCTGCCTGTGGATTATCGTGAGCTTCTTGCAGGATTTCCGTTCTGCGCTCTTCGGGAACCGCGAGTTTCCACTCGGATATATCCGTTCCTAACGTTTCCGCGACAACAGGATCCGTACGTCGGCAAAATAATTCCCCGTCCCGGATCGACCAGTCCGTAAATTTCTCCGGGGCCCGCTCGACTTCTGCCATTTTCCCCTCGTACCATTTCGCTCGTACCGCGGCTACCACCGGTATTTTCCCTTCTCGGACCTCCTCCCCCTCGTAAATTCGCGATAGTGCATCCGGCACTTTGTTCAGGGCCCCCTGCCGATATACTACTTCGAAATCATACTCTAGTAGTTGCAGGGCCCATCGCGCTAGTCTCCCGGATGGATTCTGCAATTGTCTTAACCACCGTAAACTGTTGTGGTCCGTTATTACTGTGAACTTGTACCCTTCCAGATAAGCGCGGAATTTTTGTACCGCCCAGACGATCGCGAGACATTCTAGCTCGGTAGCGGAATACTTTCTCTCCGGCAATGTGAGAGATCTACTCGCAAACGCGATAACCCTTTCGACCTCCTCGACCTCTTGCGTCAAAACTGCGCCTAGACCGACTGCGCTTGCATCCGTCTGCAATGTAAAAGGCGTCTCGAAATCTGGGCATGAGAGGGTAGGTGCCGATGCAATCGCGTCACGAAGGGCCTCGAAGGCGGCTTGTTGGCCGTCCTTCCATTCCCATTCGCGATCCTTACGCAACAGTCCATTTAACGGCTCGGCAAGTGTGGCGAATCCCGGAATGAACCTTCTGTACCAGGAAGCCATTCCTAGGAAACGCCGCATCTGCTTAACCGTTTTCGGCGGAGGATATGCTAGTATTGGTCTAATTTTCTCCGCGTCCACCTTTAATCCCTCTCTGCTCACTACGAAACCCAAATACCGTACTTCCTGACAGCAAAACTCACACTTCTCAGGGTTGATTATTAGACCGGCAGCCTTGATCTTATTTATCACGCGCTCTAGCCATACGAGATGTTCCGTAAAAGTTTTCGTAACGATTATTATGTCGTCCAAATAGGCGAACGCGTGCGGCTCCATTTCTGGTCCTATCAGTCGGTCTAATAATCTTTGAAAAGTCGCGGGCGCGCCTGTCAGTCCGTACGGCATGCGGCGGAAATGAAACAGGCCTTTTCCCGGTACCGTAAACGCTGTTATTTCGCGGCTTTTCTTTTCTAACGGGATTTGAAAATAGGCCTGACTGAGGTCGAGGGTCGAGATGTATTTTGCCGAGCGTAGCTTGTCGAGAATCTGCGTCATGAGCGGTAGCGGGTACGCGTCCTTCCTCGAGACTTCGTTTACTTTCCGAAAATCGAGACAGAAACGATATTTCCCGTTAGCCTTCTTGACCATGACGATTGGGCTTGACCAGCCACTCTGAGAGGGTTCAATTATGCCCTCGGCCAGTAGTCTTTCTACTTCCGCATATATGGCCTCCTGTACTTTCGGGGAGACGGCATAATATCGCTGTTTTATCGGCGGATGGCCGTCTACATTTATAGTGTGGCTGATCAAGTTCGTCAGGCCCGGCATTTCGTTAAATTCCGGCAACGTAGCCTCGAGGAATTCCTTTAATTGCCGTTTTTCGGCATCCTCTAAAGTTTGTAGACCACAACATACGGCATCGGGGGGAGTGTCCGTGAACGTAAATTTTTCGTGTGGCCTTGTCGCAAAATACCATACGGCATTATGGTATTCGGCCACAATCCCGAATTGCGCGATCGAATCTATTCCCAAGAGTAGGGGGGTCACGAGATTATCTAGGACCTGCGCGAAAATTTCACGTTCCTCCCTACCTATCCGCAACACGAAATATGCCTGGTCTTCGGCCCTATCTACTACCCCCGTGGCGAGAAGAAAGTAGCATGGTTTCTTCGATTTTCTTAGCTCGATATTATTGCCTCCTAATTTTTCGAGCGTTTCTCGACTGATAAATGTCAACGATGACCCCGAATCTATTAAAGCGCGAGTCGCGAAATTACCGATAAATGCATCCACCGTTAGCAGAGGAGGGCGCTCATTATCCCCAGTTTTCATTACGCGGGCCGATATTAATTCGGGCGAAGTCTCTCCGGCCCCTGTGATCGACTTCTCTCCCAGTTTCCCGTCGCTCGGTTGCATTTGCGGCATCGTACTATTGTGACCCCCTCCGCCCCGCATCCGTAGCAATGCAGCCGTGGTTCTTCTCGGCAATCGCGCGATAGGTGACCTGTCTTACGGCAATTCCAACATTGCGGCAGGTTCCCTCCGCCTGCGCGTTGTTTGTCGCGCGGCGGCCATTGGCGCGTTGCTACGGTTGCGGTTACTTCCGCTTTACGCGTCGGGGGGTCTCGAGAGTGCTCCCTAGGTTTTTCCCCGGACCGGTATTTTTCGTTCCCCCTAGGCGCGGCAGCCGTTATTCGCTTGGCGCTCGTCGCTTGCGGTTCACGAATTCCCTGTCCGGGTCTAGGATTTCTTCTCGTGGGTCTGGGGAGACGGTCGCCCGAATCGTCGCTATCTCCGCCCTCGGCGGCAGCTATCGCGTTCACGTAACTAAACCCGACCGACTTTCCTTTTGATCTCGAACGCAAATGCCGGCCAGGGTCAAACGCGAAACTGGGGTGGGCCATTTCCGATGGTTTCGGGTTCCCCCTCCTCCTTTGCTGTTCTTCGCGGTCGGCCCTTAATAATTGGTCGGTAACCGTTTCCACGGTGGAGTGCGATTCTAGCCTGATGGAGTGCCTCAACGATGATTTCGCGCCCCAATATAATCTTTCCACCATTCTTTCTTCCGACCACGGTGGCTGTAATTTCCGGAACATTGTCGTCATTATCATTATATATTCTCGGATGGGCTCGTTATCGTCCTGAAACCGATCTTTAATGTTCCGCTCTAACGTGTATTGATATTCGGGGTCTCCGAAGAACCGGCGAAATCCCCTCGTGAAGTCTCCCCAGGTCCTCCAACCCGACGCCCGCGCGTTATACCAGTGCTTTGCGACACCCCCGAGACATACCGGTAAACAACGGATTAGTTCTTTGTCCGCGATGTTGTGATATTCTACTTGTTGGCGGAGGTCCTCCAGAAAATCCTCTGGGTCCTCCCCTTCTTCTCCGGAAAATTTTAATCTCCATCGCCGCATTATTTCGGCGATGGGCGTTCCGCGGTAATATAATTCGCGGGGTCTCGCTTCGCCTGGCGACTCGTCGGAATGTCTGTCGGAAGACCGGGAGCGCGGGAGTTCTTTTTCTGCCTCGCGGTGAGGCTCAGGGGACCACGGTCTCCACCTTGGTTGGTTCGGTACCGGAACCGATACATCCCGCGGGGGTGATCTTTTCCTGGGCGCGCTTTCCTCTTCCGAGGAGAGCGCGCTCGGGAATAACCCCTCTTCGACCGCGTCCCCGTAGACCGACCGGTCATCCGCGTCCGTCCGCTCCGGTTTCGGCACATTTAAAGCGCTCTTCATTTCTTCGGAGCCCTCGATATTATCTCCGAACTTTACACGTCGCGGACGCCTAACGTGCCCCCCGGTATTCGCTATTCTGCAACTCAAACCGCAGGATAGGAGGAACGTTCAACTATACGACTACTCCGTATTTTTTTTTCCGACGCGAATTTCTGACTTTCTCCCGTTTTTATTCTCCCCCTACGCTAATGGCGCGGAATGAAGGAGGTTCAATCGCTACTTTTTAACTCCGTATCAAACAACAATAACAAAAAAAAAATATATGGGGTTCTCTCCTTTAGGCTGACTCTAGCCGTCGCGAAATGTTTAGGCGAGATCCCTTCGCCAAAGACGATATAAATCCCGGCAATAGTGTCACAAGTCAACAATACTCGTCTAGGTTACGGCACAATTGGACGAAAACCATACTTCCCTTCACCACATACAAAAGAAAATTACGATAAAAAAAAAAATGTGGTAGGGTACACGGGGCAATCTTTATAAAATCAATTTTTTACAATAAAATACCGATCATAATAAATGCACGTAAAATCACAAAATCATTTATATCAACCACATTATAATTAAATTAATATATTAATTATTCATCAATTATTTTTGACGCGTGTGCCATTCCGGAAATCAATATATAATTATCACCCATAAATAATGCACATAAACAAACATCAATCATAAAATCATATAAAACAGTATAATAACTTCCCAAGGTTGGTGTACCACTACCGGCAATTAGCCCTTCCAGTGCTCTCTTTTCCCGCAGTGGTATCCCAACTCTGGTCCGTACTAAATTTTCATAAATAACTAAAAAAAAACCTCCCGAATTCAAAAGAACCGGGCGGAATAATAACAGCAACAAGAAAATAAGTAAACCAATCAATAACTGAATCAATTAAGAAATAACGAAATCAATAAATAGATCAATAATAAAAATAAATGAATAAATCAATAACAAAATCAATAAATAACTCAATAACAGCAATACATAAATAAATTAATAACAGAAATAAATAAATAAATCGATAATAAAAATACATAAATAATCAATAAATAAGAACATGATATTTTATATCGGCACTTATTCGCTCGGTCGAAGGGGTCCTTTTCAATCGAAATTCCTTCGATCGAACGAGAAAGCAACCAATTACCCTGAAAGATAATACACTAAATTTGTTCAATATAGTACATATGGAATGGCACACGGTATTATTAATAGAAATATTCTATCCGGTAAACATCATCGAGACCCATGCTCGGTCGACATTCCGATGATGTTTACTTTTAGTATCGGCTCGCTCGAAACTCTGTGTAAAAAAAAATTCCCGTTCGCGCGAGGGTCGTGTGTCTCTACGACGCGTCGTCCTTCTCTCTCTCTCTCTCGCTCGAACTTTCTCGCTTTCACGCCCAGCCACGAAATCTTTCTACGAGAGCCCCGAATTCTTTCACGTTTTACTATGCAAAAACCCGATTGTACATCGATTTTTACACCTGTTCGGGCGCCAATTTGTCACGTCGCTTCCTTTCTCGCGAACGAGGAAGGAACCGCACACGGGAAATTACGGCTTGAAGACCGGGCCACGCTCGGTCGCGCGACACGTGGTCCTCCCGGGACAAACAATCGTTCACGGAATCGAATCGGAGTAATTATCAAGATGGCTAATACGAAATCCGGGCGCCAGACACGACAAGGTGTCACGCGAAAGATTCACGAGACGCGAATTCGGCACGACGATCTCGACTCCGTGAGGACTGCGCGATAACCTGGGATAGCCGCGAACAAGGTCAGGGTTCCACGTGAAGAGAAGGAACGGGGCATTCCCCGCGACAGGAACGTTTCTCGTAGGTAGAATAATTGACGCGGTATTCGGCAATAATGTTCGTTTATTAACGAGATGACAGTAGCGGCCGCCGGTGAACGCCGGCGGCAACAGGAATTTGCCGGCGCGAAGACAATTTCTCTCGGCAGGTGTTCGACCGATCGCGCGTACTTTATTCTTTCGCGTTGAGCTCGACAGTCACAGGACTTCGCGTGAAAATACAAGCCTTTACGGCACGGATTCTGTCGAGCTCCGATGACAGACGCGTAGTTTCGACGTGGACTGGGCGCGGATCACGGCAAAGTCGCGAGAAGGTCGAAATCGGCACGGCGCGTCGTCCCACCGTGGAACGTTTCGAGATAGGCTCGTAATTTACTCGTCGAAAATCGTACGCCCCGAATATTCCGTTCCCCGGACAATCGGCGGCAATACGACCCACGGCCTCGCGTTCCTCTCGGGAGAGCTACTCCTGGTCTTCGGAAACGACGACGGCAACGTGGTACGCGACACGACACAGGAGTTTCGCGAAAACGTCCCGAGCCAACACGAATTGTTCACAAACTTTGATTTTAACAAAGAAACGGATCGGCACTTACCAAACGGCAAAGGGTGTCCGCTCGCTCGTCTTTCGGTATTCTTTTCTGACTCTAACTTTCGCTGGTCGCGGTTTTAGTGACGGCACTAGTACTTTCGGCGTGATCTCGTGACCCAGTGACACAATTCGAGCCGGCTCGGTAACGCGGAAGCGAGGCGTCCCCCTCTCCCTCGACTATTTCCTCCTAGGCGGCGCTCGGGCCTATCGCGTGGCTTCTCGCAGCAGGGACAACTATCGTGCCCCTCGGACCCGTGCCTCCGGCAATTTGTCGATTTTCCGGGGCTCCCCGGTACGGGGCTGCGAGGGCGGCTAGAGAGGGCGCGAGCCATTCCAGGGTGTTCTTCGTGCATCTCCTGGACGAGAGTCGACGAGGTTGGGCTGTTGTACGTCCCGCATTCTCGATATCCTCGTCGGCCTCTCCGGGTTGGTAAATCCGGACTTGATTCCCTCTCGATCGTCTGGTTCGTCGACGATGCGCTGCGATAGGTGCTCCGAGCGTCTCTTCCAGAGACTCTGCGCCAATCACGGCAGGAAATAGGTACCGGGTTCCTTCTGACTCCGGCTACCCCTGAAACTTCGTGTCGCGCCCAGCGGCGCGACATTCAAACGCGATAATTCCGTTCCGCTGGAACTCGAACGTCCAGGGAGACCGATCGCACAGCCGATTTCGCTTTTAATACCGGCCCGGTCCTTCGCTGAGGGTTCGGCAGGACAGTGGCAAAATCTGCCACGTCACACCATATATTATAAGGTATCTTCAATGATACACTGCATATTACGTTTTATTATAAGGTATTTTCAATGATACACTGCATATTACGTTTTATTATAAGGTATTTTCAATGATACATTGCATATTACGTTATATTATAAGGTATTTTCAGTGATAAACTACTATATATTACAAGGTAGTTTCAATGATACACTACAAATTACCATATATTCTAAGGTATTTTCAATGATACACTGCATATTACGTTATATTATAAGGTATTTTCAAAGATACACTGCATATTACGTTATATTATAATGTATTTTCAATGATACACTGCATATTATGTTATATTATAAGGTATTTTCATTGATACACTACAAATTACCATATATTATAATGTGTTTTCAATGATACACTAAAAAATTTCGATATATTATAAGGTATTTCCAATGATACACTGCATATTACCATATATTATAAGGTATTTTCAATGATACACTACAAATTACGATATATTATAAGGTATTTTCAATGATACACTGCATATTACTTTATATTATAAGGTATTTTCATTGATACACTACAAATTACGATATATTATAAGGTATTTTCAATGATAAGCAGCATATTACGTTATATTATAAGGTATTTTCAATGATAAACTACTATATATTATAAGGTATTTTCAATGATACACTACAAATTACGATATATTATAAGGTATTTTCACTGATACACTGCATATTACGTTATATTATAAGGTATTTTCATTGATAGACTAGAATTACCATATATTTTAAGGTATTTTCATTGATACACTACAAATTACCATATATTATAAGGTATTTTCAATGATACACTGCATATTACGTTTTATTATAAGGTATTTTCAATGATACACTGCATATTACGTTTTATTATAAGGTATTTTCAATGATACATTGCATATTACGTTATATTATAAGGTATTTTCAGTGATAAACTACTATATATTACAAGGTAGTTTCAATGATACACTACAAATTACCATATATTCTAAGGTATTTTCAATGATACACTACATATTACGTTTTATTATAAGGTATTTTCAATGATACATTGCATATTACGTTATATTATAAGGTATTTTCAGTGATAAACTACTATATATTACAAGGTAGTTTCAATGATACACTACAAATTACCATATATTCTAAGGTATTTTCAACGATACACTGCATATTACGTTATATTATAAGGTATTTTCAAAGATACACTGCATATTACGTTATATTATAATGTATTTTCAATGATACACTGCATATTATGTTATATTATAAGGTATTTTCATTGATACACTACAAATTACCATATATTATAATGTGTTTTCAATGATACACTAAAAAATTTCGATATATTATAAGGTATTTCCAATGATACACTGCATATTACCATATATTATAAGGTATTTTCAATGATACACTACAAATTACGATATATTATAAGGTATTTTCAATGATACACTGCATATTACGTTATATTATAATGTATTTTCAATGATACACTGCATATTATGTTATATTATAAGGTATTTTCATTGATACACTACAAATTACCATATATTATAATGTGTTTTCAATGATACACTAAAAAATTTCGATATATTATAAGGTATTTCCAATGATACACTGCATATTACCATATATTATAAGGTATTTTCAATGATACACTACAAATTACGATATATTATAAGGTATTTTCAATGATACACTGCATATTACTTTATATTATAAGGTATTTTCATTGATACACTACAAATTACGATATATTATAAGGTATTTTCAATGATACGCAGCATATTACGTTATATTATAAGGTATTTTCAATGATAAACTACTATATATTATAAGGTATTTTCAATGATACACTACAAATTACGATATATTATAAGGTATTTTCACTGATACACTGCATATTACGTTATATTATAAGGTATTTTCATTGATAGACTAGAATTACCATATATTTTAAGGTATTTTCATTGATACACTACAAATTACCATATATTATAAGGTATTTTCAATGATACACTGCATATTACGTTTTATTATAAGGTATTTTCAATGATACATTGCATATTACGTTATATTATAAGGTATTTTCAGTGATACATTGCATATTACGTTATATTATAAGGTATTTTCAGTGATAAACTACTATATATTACAAGGTAGTTTCAATGATACACTACAAATTACCATATATTCTAAGGTATTTTCAATGATACACTACATATTACGTTTTATTATAAGGTATTTTCAATGATACATTGCATATTACGTTATATTATAAGGTATTTTCAGTGATAAACTACTATATATTACAAGGTAGTTTCAATGATACACTACAAATTACCATATATTCTAAGGTATTTTCAACGATACACTGCATATTACGTTATATTATAAGGTATTTTCAAAGATACACTGCATATTATGTTATATTATAAGTTATTTTCAATGATACACAGAATATTACGTTATATTATAAGGTATTTTCATTGATACACGACAAATTACCATATATTATAAGGTATCTTCAATGATACACTGCATATTACGTTTTATTATAAGGTATTTTCAATGATACACTGCATATTACGTTTTATTATAAGGTATTTTCAAAGATACACTGCATATTACGTTATATTATAATGTATTTTCAATGATACACTGCATATTATGTTATATTATAAGGTATTTTCATTGATACACTACAAATTACCATATATTATAAGGTATTTTCAATGATACACTAAAAAATTTCGATATATTATAAGGTATTTCCAATGATACACTGCATATTACCATATATTATAAGGTATTTTCAATGATACACTACAAATTACGATATATTATAAGGTATTTTCAATGATACACTGCATATTACTTTATATTATAAGGTATTTTCATTGATACACTACAAATTACGATATATTATAAGGTATTTTCAATGATACACAGCACATTACGTTATATTATAAGGTATTTTCAATGATAAACTACTATATATTATAAGGTATTTTCAATGATACACTACAAATTACGATATATTATAAGGTATTTTCACTGATACACTGCATATTACGTTATATTATAAGGTATTTTCATTGATAGACTAGAATTACCATATATTCTAAGGTATTTTCATTGATACACTACAAATTACCATATATTATAAGGTATCTTCAATGATACACTGCCTATTACGTTTTATTATATGGTATTTTCAATGATACACTGCATATTACGTTTTATTATAAGGTATTTTCAATGATACATTGCATATTACGTTATATTATAAGGTATTTTCAGTGATAAACTACTATATATTATAAGGTATTTTCAATGATACACTACAAATTACGATATAGTATAAGGTATTTTCACTGATACACTGCATATTACGTTATATTATAAGGTATTTTCATTGATAGACTAGAATTACCATATATTCTAAGGTATTTTCATTGATACACTACAAATTACCATATATTATAAGGTATCTTCAATGATACACTGCATATTACGTTTTATTATAAGGTATTTTCAATGATACACTGCATATTACGTTTTATTATAAGGTATTTTCAATGATACATTGCATATTACGTTATATTATAAGGTATTTTCAGTGATAAACTACTATATATTACAAGGTAGTTTCAATGATACACTACAAATTACCATATATTCTAAGGTATTTTCAATGATACACTACATATTACGTTTTATTATAAGGTATTTTCAATGATACATTGCATATTACTTTATATTATAAGGTATTTTCAGTGATAAACTACTATATATTACAAGGTAGTTTCAATGATACACTACAAATTACCATATATTCTAAGGTATTTTCAATGATACACTGCATATTACGTTATATTATAATGTATTTTCAAAGACACACTGCATATTACGTTATATTATAATGTATTTTCAATGATACACTGCATATTATGTTATATTATAAGTTATTTTCAATGATACACAGAATATTACGTTATATTATAAGGTATTTTCATTGATACACTACAAATTACCATATATTATAAGGTATCTTCAATGATACACTGCATATTACGTTTTATTATAAGGTATTTTCAATGATACACTGCATATTACGTTTTATTATAAGGTATTTTCAATGATACATTGCATATTACGTTATATTATAAGGTATTTTCAGTGATAAACTACTATATATTACAAGGTAGTTTCAATGATACACTACAAATTACCATATATTCTAAGGTATTTTCAATGATACACTGCATATTACGTTATATTATAAGGTATTTTCAAAGATACACTGCATATTACGTTATATTATAATGTATTTTCAATGATACACTGCATATTATGTTATATTATAAGGTATTTTCATTGATACACTACAAATTACCATATATTATAATGTGTTTTCAATGATACACTAAAAAATTTCGATATATTATAAGGTATTTCCAATGATACACTGCATATTACCATATATTATAAGGTATTTTCAATGATACACTACAAATTACGATATATTATAAGGTATTTTCAATGATACACTGCATATTACTTTATATTATAAGGTATTTTCATTGATACACTACAAATTACGATATATTATAAGGTATTTTCAATGATACGCAGCATATTACGTTATATTATAAGGTATTTTCAATGATAAACTACTATATATTATAAGGTATTTTCAATGATACACTACAAATTACGATATATTATAAGGTATTTTCACTGATACACTGCATATTACGTTATATTATAAGGTATTTTCATTGATAGACTAGAATTACCATATATTTTAAGGTATTTTCATTGATACACTACAAATTACCATATATTATAAGGTATCTTCAATGATACACTGCATATTACGTTTTATTATAAGGTATTTTCAATGATACACTGCATATTACGTTTTATTATAAGGTATTTTCAATGATACATTGCATATTACGTTATATTATAAGGTATTTTCAGTGATAAACTACTATATATTACAAGGTAGTTTCAATGATACACTACAAATTACCATATATTCTAAGGTATTTTCAATGATACACTACATATTACGTTTTATTATAAGGTATTTTCACTGATACACTGCATATTACGTTATATTATAAGGTATTTTCATTGATAGACTAGAATTACCATATATTCTAAGGTATTTTCAATGATACACTGCATATTACGTTATATTATAAGGTATTTTCAATGATACACTGCATATTACGTTATATTATAAGGTATTTTCATTGATGCACTACAAATTACAATATATTATAAGGTATTTTCAATGATACACTACAAATTACGATATATTATAAGGTATTTTCAATGATACATTGCATATTACGTTTTATTATAAGGTATTTTCAATGATACACAGAATATTACGTTATATTATAAGGTATTTTCAATGATACACTGCATATTACTTTATATTATAAGGTATTTTCATTGATACACTACAAATTACGATATATTATAAGGTATTTTCAATGATACACAGCATATTACGTTATATTATAAGGTATTTTCAATGATAAACTACTATATATTATAAGGTATTTTCAATGATACACTGCATATTACGTTATATTATAAGGTATTTTCAATGATACACTGCATATTACGTTATATTATAAGGTATTTTCATTGATACACTACAAATTACCATATATTATAAGGTATTTTCAATGATACACTGCATATTACGTTATATTATAAGGTATTTTCAATGATACACTGCATATTACGTCATATTATAAGGTATTTTCAATGATACACTGCATATTACGTTATATTATAAGGTATTTTCAATGATACACTGCATATTACGTTATATTATAAGGTATTTTCAATGATACACTGCATATTACGTTATATTATAAGGTATTTTCATTGATGCACTACAAATTACCATATATTATAAGGCATTTTCAATGATACACTACAAATTACGATATATTATAAGGTATTTTCAATGATACCCTGCATATTACGTTATATTATACGGTATTTTCATTGATACACTACAAATTGCGTTATATTATAAGGTATTTTCAATGATACACTGCATATTACGTTATATTATAAGGTATTTTCAATGATACACTGCATATTACGTTATATTATAAGGTATTTTCAATGATTCACTACAAATTACGATATATTATAAGATATTTTCAATGATAAACTACTATATATTATAAGGTATTTTCAATGATACACTACAAATTACGATATATTATAAGGTATTTTCACTGATACACTGCATATTACGTTATATTATAAGGTATTTTCAATGATACACTGCATATTACGTTATATTATAAGGTATTTTCAATGATACCCTGCATATTACGTTATATTATACGGTATTTTCATTGATACACTACAAATTGCGTTATATTATAAGGTATTTTCAATGATACACTGCATATTACGTTATATTATAAGGTATTTTCATTGATACACTACAAATTACCATATATTATAAGGTATTTTCAATGATACACAGCATATTACCTTATATTATAAGGTATTTTCAATGATACACAGAATATTGCGTTATATTATAAGGTATTTTCAATGATAAACTACTATATATTACAAGGTATTTTCAATGATACACTGCATATTACGTTATATTATAAGGTATTTTCAATGATACACAGAATATTACGTTTTATAATAAGGTATTTTCAATGATAAACTACTAAATATTATAAGGTATTTCCAATGATACACTACAAATTACGATATATTACAAGGTATTTTCAATGATACACTGCATATTACGTTATATTATAAGGTATTTTCAATGATACACTGCATATTACGTTATATTATAAGGTATTTTCAATGATACACAGAATGTTACGTTATATTATAAGGTATTTTCAATGATAAACTACTATATATTATAAGGTATTTTCAATGATACACTGCATATTATGATATATTACAAGGTATTTTCAATCATACACTGCATATTACGTTATATTATAAGGTATTTTCAATGATACACTGCATATTACGTTATATTATAAGGTATTTTCATTGATACACTACAAATTACCATATATTATAAGGTATTTTCAATGATACACTGCATATTACGTTTTATTATAAGGTATTTTCAATGATACATTGCATATTACGTTATATTATAAGGTATTTTCAGTGATAAACTACTATATATTACAAGGTAGTTTCAATGATACACTACAAATTACCATATATTCTAAGGTACTTTCAATGATACACTGCATATTACGTTATATTATAAGGTATTTTCAAAGATACACTGCATATTACGTTATATTATAATGTATTTTCAATGATACACTGCATGTTATGTTATATTATAAGGTATTTTCATTGATACACTACAAATTACCATATATTATAAGGTATTTACAATGATACACTAAAAAATTTCGATATATTATAAGGTATTTCCAATGATACACTGCATATTACCATATATTATAAGGTATTTTCAATGATACACTACAAATTACGATATATTATAAGGTATTTTCAATGATACACTGCATATTACTTTATATTATAAGGTATTTTCATTGATACACTACAAATTACCATATATTATAAGGTATTTTCAATGATACACTGCATATTACGTTTTATTATAAGGTATTTTCAATGATACATTGCATATTACGTTATATTATAAGGTATTTTCAGTGATAAACTACTATATATTACAAGGTAGTTTCAATGATACACTACAAATTACCATATATTCTAAGGTATTTTCAATGATACACTACATATTACGTTTTATTATAAGGTATTTTCAATGATACATTGCATATTACTTTATATTATAAGGTATTTTCAGTGATAAACTACTATATATTACAAGGTAGTTTCAATGATACACTACAAATTACCATATATTCTAAGGTATTTTCAATGATACACTGCATATTACGTTATATTATAATGTATTTTCAAAGATACACTGCATATTATGTTATATTATAAGTTATTTTCAATGATACACAGAATATTACGTTATATTATAAGGTATTTTCATTGATACACTACAAATTACCATATATTATAAGGTATCTTCAATGATACACTGCATATTACGTTTTATTATAAGGTATTTTCAATGATACACTGCATATTACGTTTTATTATAAGGTATTTTCAATGATACATTGCATATTACGTTATATTATAATGTATTTTCAGTGATAAACTACTATATATTACAAGGTAGTTTCAATGATACACTACAAATTACCATATATTCTAAGGTATTTTCAATGATACACTGCATATTACGTTATATTATAAGGTATTTTCAAAGATACACTGCATATTACGTTATATTATAATGTATTTTCAATGATACACTGCATATTATGTTATATTATAAGGTATTTTCATTGATACACTACAAATTACCATATATTATAAGGTATTTTCAATGATACACTAAAAAATTTCGATATATTATAAGGTATTTCCAATGATACACTGCATATTACCATATATTATAAGGTATTTTCAATGATACACTACAAATTACGATATATTATAAGGTATTTTCAATGATACACTGCATATTACTTTATATTATAAGGTATTTTCATTGATACACTACAAATTACGATATATTATAAGGTATTTTCAATGATACACAGCATATTACGTTATATTATAAGGTATTTTCAATGATAAACTACTATATATTATAAGGTATTTTCAATGATACACTACAAATTACGATATATTATAAGGTATTTTCACTGATACACTGCATATTACGTTATATTATAAGGTATTTTCATTGATAGACTAGAATTACCATATATTCTAAGGTATTTTCATTGATACACTACAAATTACCATATATTATAAGGTATCTTCAATGATACACTGCATATTACGTTTTATTATAAGGTATTTTCAATGATACACTGCATATTACGTTTTATTATAAGGTATTTTCAATGATACATTGCATATTACGTTATATTATAAGGTATTTTCAGTGATAAACTACTATATATTACAAGGTAGTTTCAATGATACACTACAAATTACCATATATTCTAAGGTATTTTCAATGATACACTACATATTACGTTTTATTATAAGGTATTTTCAATGATACATTGCATATTACGTTATATTATAAGGTATTTTCAATGATACACTGCATATTACGTTATATTATAAGGTATTTTCATTGATGCACTACAAATTACCATATATTATAAGGTATTTTCAATGATTCACTACAAATTACGATATATTATAAGATATTTTCAATGATAAACTACTATATATTATAAGGTATTTTCAATGATACACTACAAATTACGATATATTATAAGGTATTTTCACTGATACACTGCATATTACGTTATATTATAAGGTATTTTCAATGATACACTGCATATTACGTTATATTATAAGGTATTTTCAATGATACCCTGCATATTACGTTATATTATACGGTATTTTCATTGATACACTACAAATTGCGTTATATTATAAGGTATTTTAAATGATACACTGCATATTACGTTATATTATAAGGTATTTTCAATGATACACTGCATATTACGTTATATTATAATGTATTTTCAATGATACACTGCATATTACGTTTTATTATAAGGTATTTTCAATGATACACTGCATATTACGTTTTATTATAAGGTATTTTCAATGATACATTGCATATTACGTTATATTATAAGGTATTTTCAGTGATAAACTACTATATATTACAAGGTAGTTTCAATGATACACTACAAATTACCATATATTCTAAGGTATTTTCAATGATACACTACATATTACGTTTTATTATAAGGTATTTTCAATGATACATTGCATATTACGTTATATTATAAGGTATTTTCAATGATACACTGCACATTACGTTATATTATAAGGTATTTTCATTGATGCACTACAAATTACCATATATTATAAGGTATTTTCAATGATTCACTACAAATTACGATATATTATAAGATATTTTCAATGATAAACTACTATATATTATAAGGTATTTTCAATGATACACTACAAATTACGATATATTATAAGGTATTTTCACTGATACACTGCATATTACGTTATATTATAAGGTATTTTCAATGATACACTGCATATTACGTTATATTATAAGGTATTTTCAATGATACCCTGCATATTACGTTATATTATACGGTATTTTCATTGATACACTACAAATTGCGTTATATTATAAGGTATTTTAAATGATACACTGCATATTACGTTATATTATAAGGTATTTTCAATGATACACTGCATATTACGTTATATTATAAGGTATTTTCAATGATACACTGCATATTACGTTATATTATAAGGTATTTTCTTTGATACACTACAAATTACCATATATTATAAGGTATTTTCAATGATACCCAGCATATTACCTTATATTATAAGGTATTTTCAATGATACACAGAATATTGCGTTATATTATAAGGTATTTTCAATGATAAACTACTATATATTACAAGGTATTTTCAATGATACACTACAAATTACCATATATTCTAAGGTATTTTCAATGATACACTGCATATGACGTTATATTATAAGGTATTTTCAATGATACACTGCATATTACGTTATATTATAAGGTATTTTCAATGATACACAGAATATTACGTTATATTATAAGGTATTTTCAATGATAAACTACTATATATTATAAGGTATTTTCAATGATACACTACAAATTACGATATATTATAAGGTATTTTCAATGATACACTGCATATTACTTTATATTATAAGGTATTTTCATTGATACACTACAAATTACGTTATATTATAAGGTATTTTCAATGATACACTGCATATTACGGTTATATTATAAGGTATTTTCAATGATACACTGCATATTACGTTATATTACAAGGTATTTTCAATGATACACAGAATATTACGTTATATTATAAGGTATTTTCAATGATAAACTACTATATATTACAAGGTATTTTCAATGATACACTGCATATTACGTTATATTATAAGGTATTTTCAATGATACACCGCATATTACGTTATATTATAATGTATTTTCAATGATACACTGCATATTACGTTATATTATAAGGTATTTTCAATGATACACAGAATATTACGTTTTATAATAAGGTATTTTCAATGATAAACTACTAAATATTATAAGGTATTTCCAATGATACACTACAAATTACGATATATTACAAGGTATTTTCAATGATACACTGCATATTACGTTATATTATAAGGTATTTTCAATGATACACTGCATATTACGTTATATTATAAGGTATTTTCAATGATACACAGAATGTTACGTTATATTATAAGGTATTTTCAATGATAAACTACTATATATTATAAGGTATTTTCAATGATACACTGCATATTATGTTATATTACAAGGTATTTTCAATGATACACTACAAATTACGATATATTATAAGGTATTTTCAATGATACACTGCATATTACTTTATATTATAAGGTATTTTCATTGATACACTACAAATTACGTTATATTATAAGGTATTTTCAATGATACACTGCATATTACGGTTATATTATAAGGTATTTTCAATGATACACTGCATATTACGTTATATTACAAGGTATTTTTAATGATACACAGAATATTACGTTATATTATAAGGTATTTTCAATGATAAACTACTATATATTACAAGGTATTTTCAATGATACACTGCATATTACGTTATATTATAAGGTATTTTCAATGATACACAGCATATTACGTTATATTATAATGTATTTTCAATGATACACTGCATATTACGTTATATTATAAGGTATTTTCAATGATACACAGAATATTACGTTTTATAATAAGGTATTTTCAATGATAAACTACTAAATATTATAAGGTATTTCCAATGATACACTACAAATTACGATATATTACAAGGTATTTTCAATGATACACTGCATATTACGTTATATTATAAGGTATTTTCAATGATACACTGCATATTACGTTATATTATAAGGTATTTTCAATGATACACAGAATGTTACGTTATATTATAAGGTATTTTCAATGATAAACTACTATATATTATAAGGTATTTTCAATGATACACTGCAGATTATGTTATATTACAAGGTATTTTCAATCATACACTGCATAATACGTTATATTATAAGGTATTTTCATTGATACACTGCATATTACGTTATATTATAAGGTATTTTCAATGATACACTACAAATTACGATATATTATAAGGTATTTTCAATGATACACTGCATATTACGTTATATTATAATGTATTTTCAATGATACACTGCATATTACGTTATATTATAAGGTATTTTCAATGATACACTGCATATTACGTTATATTATAAGGTATTTTCAATGATACACTGCATATTACGTTATATTATAAGGTATTTTCATTGATACACTACAAATTACCATATATTATAAGGTATTTTCAATGATACACAGCATATTACCTTATATTATAAGGTATTTTCAATGATACACAGAATATTACGTTATATTATAAGGTATTTTCAATGATAAACTACTATATATTACAAGGTATTTTCAATGATACACTACAAATTACCATATATTCTAAGGTATTTTCAATGATACACAGCATATTACGTTATATTATAAGGTATCTTCAATGATACACTGCATATTACGTTTTATTATAAGGTATTTTCAATGATACACTGCATATTACGTTATATTATAAGGTATTTTCAATGATACACTGCATATTACGTTATATTATAAGGTATTTTCAATGATAAACTACTATATATTATAAGGTATTTTCAATGATACACTACAAATTACGATATATTATAAGGTATTTTCAATGATACACTGCATATTACGTTATATTATAAGGTATTTTCAAAGATACACTGCATATTACGTTATATTATAATGTATTTTCAATGATACACTGCATATTATGTTATATTATAAGGTATTTTCATTGATACACTACAAATTACCATATATTATAAGGTATTTTCAATGATACACTAAAAAATTTCGATATATTATAAGGTATTTCCAATGATACACTGCATATTACCATATATTATAAGGTATTTTCAATGATACACTACAAATTACGATATATTATAAGGTATTTTCAATGATACACTGCATATTACTTTATATTATAAGGTATTTTCATTGATACACTACAAATTACGATATATTATAAGGTATTTTCAATGATACACAGCATATTACGTTATATTATAAGGTATTTTCAATGATAAACTACTATATATTATAAGGTATTTTCAATGATACACTACAAATTACGATATATTATAAGGTATTTTCACTGATACACTGCATATTACGTTATATTATAAGGTATTTTCAATGATACACTACAAATTACGATATATTATAAGGTATTTTCACTGATACACTGCATATTACGTTATATTATAAGGTATTTTCATTGATAGACTAGAATTACCATATATTCTAAGGTATTTTCAATGATACACTGCATATTACGTTATATTATAAGGTATTTTCAATGATACACTGCATATTACGTTATATTATAAGGTATTTTCATTGATGCACTACAAATTACAATATATTATAAGGTATTTTCAATGATACACTACAAATTACGATATATTATAAGGTATTTTCAATGATACACTGCATATTACGTTTTATTATAAGGTATTTTCAATGATACATTGCATATTACGTTTTATTATAAGGTATTTTCAATGATACACAGAATATTACGTTATATTATAATCTATTTTCATTGATACACTACAAATTACAATATATTATAAGGTATTTTCAATGATACACTACAAATTGCGATATATTATAAGGTATTTTCAATGATACACTGCATATTACGTTATATTATAAGGTATTTTCATTGATAGACTAGAATTACCATATATTCTAAGGTATTTTCAATGATACACTGCATATTACGTTATATTATAAGGTATTTTCAATGATAAACTGCATATTACGTTATATTATAAGGTATTTTCAATGATACACTGCATATTACGTTATATTATACGGTATTTTCATTGATACACTACAAATTGCGATATATTATAAGGTATTTTCAATGATTCACTACAAATTACGATATATTATAAGATATTTTCAATGATAAACTACTATATATTATAAGGTATTTTCAATGATACACTACAAATTACGATATATTATAAGGTATTTTCACTGATACACTGCATATTACGTTACATTATAAGGTATTTTCATTGATAGACTAGAATTACCATATATTCTATGGTATTTTCAATGATACACTGCATATTACGTTATATTATAAGGTATTTTCAATGATACACAGAATGTTACGTTATATTATAAGGTATTTTCAATGATAAACTACTATATATTATAAGGTATTTTCAATGATACACTGCAGATTATGTTATATTACAAGGTATTTTCAATCATACACTGCATAATACGTTATATTATAAGGTATTTTCATTGATACACTGCATATTACGTTATATTATAAGGTATTTTCAATGATACACTACAAATTACGATATATTATAAGGTATTTTCAATGATACACTGCATATTACGTTATATTATAATGTATTTTCAATGATACACTGCATATTACGTTATATTATAAGGTATTTTCAATGATACACTGCATATTACGTTATATTATAAGGTATTTTCAATGATACACTGCATATTACGTTATATTATAAGGTATTTTCAATGATACACAGCATATTACCTTATATTATAAGGTATTTTCAATGATACACAGAATATTACGTTATATTATAAGGTATTTTCAATGATAAACTACTATATATTACAAGGTATTTTCAATGATACACTACAAATTACCATATATTCTAAGGTATTTTCAATGATACACTGCATATTATGTTATATTATAAGGTATTTTCATTGATACACTACAAATTACCATATATTATAAGGTATTTTCAATGATACACTAAAAAATTTCGATATATTATAAGGTATTTCCAATGATACACTGCATATTACCTTATATTATAAGGTATTTTCAATGATACACTACAAATTACGATATATTATAAGGTATTTTCAATGATACACTGCATATTACTTTATATTATAAGGTATTTTCATTGATACACTACAAATTACGATATATTATAAGGTATTTTCAATGATACACAGCATATTACGTTATATTATAAGGTATTTTCAATGATAAACTACTATATATTATAAGGTATTTTCAATGATACACTACAAATTACGATATATTATAAGGTATTTTCACTGATACACTGCATATTACGTTATATTATAAGGTATTTTCAATGATACACTACAAATTACGATATATTATAAGGTATTTTCACTGATACACTGCATATTACGTTATATTATAAGGTATTTTCATTGATAGACTAGAATTACCATATATTCTAAGGTATTTTCAATGATACACTGCATATTACGTTATATTATAAGGTATTTTCAATGATACACTGCATATTACCTTATATTATAATGTATTTTCATTGATAGACTAGAATTACCACATATTCTAAGGTATTTTCAATGATACACTGCATATTACGTTATATTATAAGGTATTTTCAATGATACACTGCATATTACGTTACATTATAGGGTATTTTCAATGATACACTGCATATTACGTTATATTATAAGGTATTTTCAATGATACACAGAATATTACGTTATATTATAAGGTATTTTCCATGATAAACTACTATATATTACAATGTATTTTCAATGATACACTACAAATTACCATATATTCTAAGGTATTTTCAATGATACACTGCATATTACGTTATATTATAAGGTATCTTCAATGATACACTGCATATTACGTTTTATTATAAGGTATTTTCAATGATACACTGCATATTACGTTATATTATTAGGTATTTTCAATGATACACTGCATATTACGTTATATTATAAGGTATTTTCAATGATACACAGAATATTACGTTATATTATAAGGTATTTTCAATGATACACTGCATATTACGTTAAATTATAAGGTATTTTCAATGATACACTGCATATTACTTTATATTATAAGGTATTTTCATTGATACACTACAAATTACGTTATATTATAAGGTATTTTCAATGATACACTGCATATTACGTTTTATTATAAGGTATTCTCAATGATACACTGCATATTACGATTTATAATAAGGTATATTCAATGATAAACTACTAAATATTATAAGGTATTTCCAATGATACACTACAAATTACGATATATTACAAGGTATTTTCAATGATACCCAGAATATTACGTTATATTATAAGGTATTTTCAATGAGAAACTACTATATATTATAAGGTATTTTCAATGATACACTGCATATTACGTTATATTATAAGGTATTTTCAATGATACACTGCATATTACGTTATATTATAAGGTATTTTCATTGATACACTACAAATTACCATATATTATAAGGTATTTTCAATGATACACTACAAATTACGATATATTATAAGGTATTTCCAATGATACACTGCATATTACGTTATATTATAAGGTATTTTGAATGATACACTGCATATTACGTTATATTATAAGGTATTTTCATTGATAGACTAGAATTACCATATATTCTAAGGTATTTTCAATGATACACTGCATATTACGTTAAATTATAAGGTATTTTCGATGATACACTGCATATTACGTTATATTATTAGGTATTTTCAATGATACACTAAAAAATTACGATATATTATAAGGTATTTCCAATGATACACTGCATATTACGTTATATTATAAGGTATTTTCAATGATACACTGCATATTACGTCATATTATAAGGTATTTTCAATGATACACTGCATATTACGTTATATTATAAGGTATTTTCAATGATACACTGCATATTACGTTATATTATAAGGTATTTTCAATGATACACTGCATATTACATTATTTTATAAGGTATTTTTCATTGATACACTACAAATTACGATATATTACAAGGTATTTTCAATGATACATTGCATATTACGTTATATTATAAGGTATTTCCAATGATACTCTGCATATTACGTTATATTATAACGTATTTTCATTGATACACTACAAATTACGATATATTATAAATTATTTTCAATGATACACTGCATATTACGTTATATTATAAGGTATTTTCAATGATACACTGCATATTACCTTATATTATAATGTATTTTCATTGATAGACTGCATATTACATTATATTATAAGGTATTTTCAATGATAGACTGCATATTACGTTATATTATAAGGTAGTTTCAATGATACAGTGCATATTACGTTATATTATGAGGTATTTTCAATGATAGACTGCATACTAGGTTATATTACAAGGTATTTTCAATGATAGACTGCAAATATTACGTTATATTATAAGGTATTTTCAATGATACACTGCATATTTCGTTATATTATGAGGTATTTTCAATGATACACTGCATATTACGTTATATTATGAGGTATTTTCAATGATAGACTGCATATCACGTTATATTATAAGGTATTTTCAATGATAAACTACTATATATTATAAGGTATTTTCAATGATAGACTGCATATTACGTTATATTATAAGGTATTTTCATTGATAGACTAGAATTACCATATATTCTAAGGTATTTTCAATGATACACAGAATATTACGTTATATTATAAGGTATTTTCAATGATACACTGCATATCACGTTATATTATAAGGTATTTTCAATGATACACTGCATATTACATTATTTTATAAGGTATTTTTCATGATAGACTGCATACTACGTTATATTATAAGGTATTTTCAATGATACACTGAATATTACACTACATTATAAGGTATTTTCAATGATAGACTGCATATTACGTTATATTATAAGGTATTTTCAATGATACACTGCATATCACGTTATATTATAAGGTATTTTCAATGATACACTGCATATTACGTTATATTATAAGGTATTTTCATTGATACACTACAAATTACCATATATTAAGAGGTATTTTCAATGATACACAGCATATTACCTTATATTATAAGGTATTTTCAATGATACACAGAATATTACGTTATATTATAAGGTATTTTCAATGATAAACTACTATATAATACAAGGTATTTTCAATGATACACTACAAATTACCATATATTCTAAGGTATTTTCAATGATACACTGCATATTACGTTATATTATAAGGTATTTTCAATGATACACTGCATATTACCTTATATTATAATGTATTTTCATTGATAGACTAGAATTACCACATATTCTAAGGTATTTTCAATGATACACTGCATATTACGTTATATTATAAGGTATTTTCAATGATACACTGCATATTACGTTATATTATAAGGTAGTTTCAATGATACAGTGCATATTACGTTATATTATTAGGTATTTTCAATGATACACTGCATATTACGTTATATTATAAGGTATTTTCAATGATACACAGAATATTACGTTATATTATAAGGTATTTTCAATGATACACTGCATATCACGTTATATTATAAGGTATTTTCAATGATACACTGCATATTACATTATTTTATAAGGTATTTTTCATGATAGACTGCATACTACGTTATATTATAAGGTATTTTCAATGATACACTGAATATTACACTACATTATAAGGTATTTTCAATGATAGACTGCATATTACGTTATATTATAAGGTATTTTCAATGATACACTGCATATCACGTTATATTATAAGGTATTTTCAATGATACACTGCTTATTATGTTATATTATGAGGTATTTTCAATGATAGACTGCATATTACATTATATTATAAGGTATTTTCAATGATAGACTGCATATTACGTTATATTATAAGGTATTTTCAATGATACACAGAATATTACGTTATATTATAAGGTATTTGCAATGATAAACTACTATATATTATAAGGTATTTTCAATGATACACTGCATATTACGTTATATTATAAGGTATTTTCAATGATACACTGCATATTACGTTATATTATAAGGTATTTTCATTGATACACTACAAATTACCATATATTATAAGGTATTTTCAATGATACACTGCATATTACGTTATATTATAAGGTATTTTCAATGATACACTGCATATTACGTCATATTATAAGGTATTTTCAATGATACACTGCATATTACGTTATATTATAAGGTATTTTCAATGATACACTGCATATTACGTTATATTATAAGGTATTTTCAATGATAGACTGCATATTACATTATATTATAAGGTATTTTCAATGATAGACTGCATATTACGTTATATTATAAGGTAGTTTCAATGATACAGTGCATATTACGTTATATTATGAGGTATTTTCAATGATAGACTGCATATTATGTTATATTACAAGGTATTTTCAATGATAGACTGCAAATATCACGTTATATTATAAGGTATTTTCAATGATAAACTACTATATATTATAAGGTATTTTCAATGATAGACTGCATATTACGTTATATTATAAGGTATTTTCATTGATAGACTAGAATTACCA
This sequence comes from Lasioglossum lativentre, assembly GCA_916610255.1. Lineage (NCBI taxonomy): Eukaryota > Metazoa > Arthropoda > Insecta > Hymenoptera > Halictidae > Lasioglossum > Lasioglossum lativentre. The sequence goes on from CAKAJI010001104.1 coordinate 226,844, forward strand.
TATATTCTAAGGTATTTTCAATGATACACAGAATATTACGTTATATTATAAGGTATTTTCAATGATACACTGCATATCACGTTATATTATAAGGTATTTTCAATGATACTCTGCATATTACATTATTTTATAAGGTATTTTTCATGATAGACTGCATACTACGTTATATTATAAGGTATTTTCAATGATACACTGAATATTACACTACATTATAAGGTATTTTCAATGATACACTGCATATTACGTTATATTATAAGGTATTTTCAATGATACACTGCATATTACGTTATATTATAAGGTATTTTCAATGATACACAGAATATTACGTTATATTATAAGGTATTTCCAATGATACACTACAAATTACGATATATTACAAGGTATTTTCAATGATACACTGCATATTACGTTATATTATAAGGTATTTTTCATGATAGACTGCATACTACGTTATATTATAAGGTATTTTCAATGATAAACTACTATATATTATATGGTATTTTCAATGATACACTACAAATTACGATATATTATAAGGTATTTTCAATGATACACTGCATATTACTTTATATTATAAGGTATTTTCATTGATACACTACAAATTACGATATATTACAAGGTATTTTCAATGATACACTGCATATTACGTTATATTATAAGGTATTTCCAATGATACTCTGCATATTACGTTATATTATAACGTATTTTCATTGATACACTACAAATTACGATATATTATAAATTATTTTCAATGATACACTGCATATTACGTTATATTATAAGGTATTTTCAATGATACACTGCATATTACCTTATATTATAATGTATTTTCATTGATAGACTAGAATTACCATATATTCTACGGTATTTTCAATGATACACCGCATATTACGTTATATTATAAGGTATTTTCAATGATACACTGCATATTACGTTATATTATAAGGTATTTTCAATGATACACTGCATATTACGTTATATTATAAGGTATTTTCAATGATAGACTGCATATTACATTATATTATAAGGTATTTTCAATGATACACTGCATATTACCTTATATTATAATGTATTTTCATTGATAGACTAGAATTACCATATATTCTACGGTATTTTCAATGATACACCGCATATTACGTTATATTATAAGGTATTTTCAATGATACACTGCATATTACGTTATATTATAAGCTATTTTCAATGATACACTGCATATTACGTTATATTATAAGGTATTTTCAATGATAGACTGCATATTACATTATATTATAAGGTATTTTCAATGATAGACTGCATATTACGTTATATTATAAGGTAGTTTCAATGATACAGTGCATATTACGTTATATTATAAGGTATTTTCAATGATACACTGCATATTTCGTTATATTATGAGGTATTTTCAATGATACACTGCATATTACGTTATATTATGAGGTATTTTCAATGATAGACTGCATATTACGTTATATTATAAGGTATTTTCATTGATAGACTAGAATTACCATATATTCTAAGGTATTTTCAATGATACACAGAATATTACGTTATATTATAAGGTATTTTCAATGATAAACTACTATATATTATAAGGTATTTTCAATGATACACTGCATATTACGTTATATTATAAGGTATTTTCAATGATACACTGCATATTACGTTATATTATAAGGTATTTTCATTGATACACTACAAATTACCATATATTATAAGGTATTTTCAATGATACACTACAAATTACGATATAGTATAAGGTATTTCCAATGATACACTGCATATTACGTTATATTATAAGGTATTTTGAATTATTCACTGCATATTACGTTATATTATAAGGTATTTTCATTGATAGACTAGAATTACCATATATTCTAAGGTATTTTCAATGATACACTGCATATTACGTTAAATTATAAGGTATTTTCAATGATACACTGCATATTACGTTTTATTATAAGGTATTTTCGATGATACACTGCATATTACGTTATATTATTAGGTATTTTCAATGATACACTAAAAAATTACGATATATTATAAGGTATTTCCAATGATACACTGCATATTACGTTATATTATAAGGTATTTTCAATGATACACTGCATATTACGTCATATTATAAGGTATTTTCAATGATACACTGCATATTACGTTATATTATAAGGTATTTTCAATGATACACTGCATATTACGTTATATTATAAGGTATTTTCAATGATAGACTGCATATTACATTATATTATAAGGTATTTTCAATGATAGACTGCATATTACGTTATATTATAAGGTAGTTTCAATGATACAGTGCATATTACGTTATATTATGAGGTATTTTCAATGATAGACTGCATATTAGGTTATATTACAAGGTATTTTCAATGATAGACTGCAAATATTACGTTATATTATAAGGTATTTTCAATGATACACTGCATATTTCGTTATATTATGAGGTATTTTCAATGATACACTGCATATTACGTTATATTATGAGGTATTTTCAATGATAGACTGCATATCACGTTATATTATAAGGTATTTTCAATGATAAACTACTATATATTATAAGGTATTTTCAATGATAGACTGCATATTACGTTATATTATAAGGTATTTTCATTGATAGACTAGAATTACCATATATTCTAAGGTATTTTCAATGATACACAGAATATTACGTTATATTATAAGGTATTTTCAATGATACACTGCATATCACGTTATATTATAAGGTATTTTCATTGATACACTGCATATTAAGTTATATTATAAGGTATTTTCAATGATAGACTGCAAATATTACGTTATATTATAAGGTATTTTCAATGATACACTGCATATTACGTTATATTATGAGGTATTTTCAATGATAGACTGCATATCACGTTATATTATAAGGTATTTTCAATGATACACTGCTTATTATGTTATATTATGAGGTATTTTCAATGATAGACTGCATATTACATTATATTATAAGGTATTTTCAATGATAGACTGCATATTACGTTATATTATAAGGTATTTTCAATGATACAGTGCATATTACGTTATATTATAAGGTATTTTCATTGATACACTGCATATTAAGTTATATTATAAGGTATTTTCAATGATAGACTGCAAATATTACGTTATATTATAAGGTATTTTCAATGATACACTGCATATTACGTTATATTATGAGGTATTTTCAATGATAGACTGCATATCACGTTATATTATAAGGTATTTTCAATGATAAACTACTATATATTACAAGGTATTTTCGATGATACACTACAAATTACCATATATTCTAAGGTATTTTCAATGATAAACTACTATATATTATAAGGTATTTTCATTGATAGACTAGAATTACCATATATTCTCAGGTATTTTCAATGATACACAGAATATTACGTTATATTATAAGGTATTTTCAATGATAAACTACTATATATTACAAGGTATTTTCGATGATACACTACAAATTACCATATATTCTAAGGTATTTTCAATGATAAACTACTATATATTATAAGGTATTTTCAATGATACACTGCATATTACGTTATATTATAAGGTATTTCCAATGATACTATGCATATTACGTTATATTATAAGGTATTTTCATTGATACACTACAAATTACGATATATTATAAATTATTTTCAATGATACACTGCATATTACTTTATATTATAAGGTATTTTCATTGATACACTACAAATTACGTTATATTATAAGGTATTTTCAATGATACACTGCATATTACGTTTTATTATAAGGTATTCTCAATGATACACTGCATATTACGATTTATAATAAGGTATATTCAATGATAAACTACTAAATATTATAAGGTATTTCCAATGATACACTACAAATTACGATATATTACAAGGTATTTTCAATGATACACTGCATATTACGTTATATTATAAGGTATTTTCAATGATACACTGCATATTACGTTATATTATAAGGTATTTTCAATGATACACTGCATATTACGTTATATTATAAGGTATTTTCAATGATACACTGCATATTACGTTATATTATAAGGTATTTTCAATGATACACAGAATATTACGTTATATTATAAGGTATTTCCAATGATACACTACAAATTACGATATATTACAAGGTATTTTCAATGATACACTGCATATTACGTTATATTATAAGGTATTTTTCATGATAGACTGCATACTACGTTACATTATAAGGTATTTTCAATGATACACTGAATATTACACTACATTATAAGGTATTTTCAATGATAGACTGCATATTACGTTATATTATAAGGTATTTTCAATGATACACTGCATATCACGTTATATTATAAGGTATTTTCAATGATACACTGCTTATTATGTTATATTATGAGGTATTTTCAATGATAGACTGCATATTACATTATATTATAAGGTATTTTCAATGATAGACTGCATATTACGTTATATTATAAGGTATTTTCAATGATACAGTGCATATTACGTTATATTATAAGGTATTTTCATTGATACACTGCATATTAAGTTATATTATAAGGTATTTTCAATGATAGACTGCAAATATTACGTTATATTATAAGGTATTTTCAATGATACACTGCATATTACGTTATATTATGAGGTATTTTCAATGATAGACTGCATTTCACGTTATATTATAAGGTATTTTCAATGATAAACTACTATATATTATAAGGTATTTTCAATGATACACTACAAATTACGATATATTATAAGGTATTTTCATTGATAGACTAGAATTACCATATATTCTCAGGTATTTTCAATGATACACAGAATATTACGTTATATTATAAGGTATTTTCAATGATACACTGCATATCACGTTATATTATAAGGTATTTTCAATGATACACTGCATATTACATTATTTTATAAGGTATTTTTCATGATAGACTGCATACTACGTTATATTATAAGGTATTTTCAATGATACACTGAATATTACGTTATATTATAAGGTATTTTCAATGATAAACTACTATATATTATATGGTATTTTCAATGATACACTACAAATTACGATATATTATAAGGTATTTTCAATGATACACTGCATATTACTTTATATTATAAGGTATTTTCATTGATACACTACAAATTACGATATATTACAAGGTATTTTCAATGATACACTGCATATTACGTTATATTATAAGGTATTTCCAATGATACTCTGCATATTACGTTATATTATAACGTATTTTCATTGATACACTACAAATTACGATTTATTATAAATTATTTTCAATGATACACTGCATATTACGTTATATTATAAGGTATTTTCAATGATACACTGCATATTACGTTATATTATAAGGTATTTTCAATGATGCACTGCATATTACGTTATATTATTAGGTATTTTCAATGATACACTAAAAAATTACTATATATTATGAGGTATTTCCAATGATACACTGCATATTACGTTATATTATAAGGTATTTTCAATGATACACTGCATATTACCTTACATTATAATGTATTTTCATTGATAGACTAGAATTACCATATATTCTACGGTATTTTCAATGATACACCGCATATTACGTTATATTATAAGGTATTTTCAATGATACACTGCATATTACGTTATATTATAAGGTATTTTCAATGATACACTGCATATTACGTTATATTATAAGGTATTTTCAATGATAGACTGCATATTACATTATATTATAAGGTATTTTCAATGATAGACTGCATATTACGTTATATTATAAGGTATTTTCAATGATACACCGCATATTACGTTATATTATAAGGTATTTTCAATGATACACTGCATATTACGTTATATTATAAGGTATTTTCAATGATACACTGCATATTACGTTATATTATAAGGTATTTTCATTGATGCACTGCATATTACGTTATATTATAAGGTATTTTCAATGATACACTGCATATTACGTTATATTATAAGGTATTTTCAATGATAGACTGCATATTACATTATATTATAAGGTATTTTCAATGATAGACTGCATATTACGTTATATTATAAGGTAGTTTCAATGATACAGTGCATATTACGTTATATTATGAGGTATTTTCAATGATAGACTGCATATTAGGTTATATTACAAGGTATTTTCAATGATAGACTGCAAATATTACGTTATATTATAAGGTATTTTCAATGATACACTGCATATTTCGTTATATTATGAGGTATTTTCAATGATACACTGCATATTACGTTATATTATGAGGTATTTTCAATGATAGACTGCATATCACGTTATATTATAAGGTATTTTCAATGATAAACTACTATATATTATAAGGTATTTTCAATGATAGACTGCATATTACGTTATATTATAAGGTATTTTCATTGATAGACTAGAATTACCATATATTCTAAGGTATTTTCAATGATACACAGAATATTACGTTATATTATAAGGTATTTTCAATGATACACTGCATATCACGTTATATTATAAGGTATTTTCAATGATACACTGCTTATTATGTTATATTATGAGGTATTTTCAATGATAGACTGCATATTACATTATATTATAAGGTATTTTCAATGATAGACTGCATATTACGTTATATTATAAGGTATTTTCAATGATACACAGAATATTACGTTATATTATAAGGTATTTTCAATGATAAACTACTATATATTATAAGGTATTTTCAATGATACACTGCATATTACGTTATATTATAAGGTATTTTCAATGATACACTGCATATTACGTTATATTATAAGGTATTTTGAATGATACACTGCATATTACGTTATATTATAAGGTATTTTCATTGATAGACTAGAATTACCATATATTCTAAGGTATTTTCAATGATACACTGCATATTACGTTAAATTATAAGGTATTTTCAATGATACACTGCATATTACGTTTTATTATAAGGTATTTTCGATGATACACTGCATATTACGTTATATTATTAGGTATTTTCAATGATACACTAAAAAATTACGATATATTATAAGGTATTTCCAATGATACACTGCATATTACGTTATATTATAAGGTATTTTCAATGATACACTGCATATTACGTCATATTATAAGGTATTTTCAATGATACACTGCATATTACGTTATATTATAAGGTATTTTCAATGATACACTGCATATTACGTTATATTATAAGGTATTTTCAATGATAGACTGCATATTACATTATATTATAAGGTATTTTCAATGATAGACTGCATATTACGTTATATTATAAGGTAGTTTCAATGATACAGTGCATATTACGTTATATTATGAGGTATTTTCAATGATAGACTGCATATTAGGTTATATTACAAGGTATTTTCAATGATAGACAGCAAATATTACGTTATATTATAAGGTATTTTCAATGATACACTGCATATTTCGTTATATTATGAGGTATTTTCAATGATACACTGCATATTACGTTATATTATAAGGTATTTTCAATGATACACTGCATATCACGTTATATTATAAGGTATTTTCAATGATACACTGCTTATTATGTTATATTATGAGGTATTTTCAATGATAGACTGCATATTACATTATATTATAAGGTATTTTCAATGATAGACTGCATATTACGTTATATTATAAGGTATTTTCAATGATACAGTGCATATTACGTTATATTATAAGGTATTTTCATTGATACACTGCATATTAAGTTATATTATAAGGTATTTTCAATGATAGACTGCAAATATTACGTTATATTATAAGGTATTTTCAATGATACACTGCATATTACGTTATATTATGAGGTATTTTCAATGATAGACTGCATTTCACGTTATATTATAAGGTATTTTCAATGATAAACTACTATATATTATAAGGTATTTTCAATGATACACTACAAATTACGATATATTATAAGGTATTTTCATTGATAGACTAGAATTACCATATATTCTCAGGTATTTTCAATGATACACAGAATATTACGTTATATTATAAGGTATTTTCAATGATACACTGCATATTACGTTATATTATAAGGTATTTTCAATGATACACTGCATATTACATTATTTTATAAGGTATTTTTCATGATAGACTGCATACTACGTTATATTATAAGGTATTTTCAATGATACACTGAATATTACGTTATATTATAAGGTATTTTCAATGATAAACTACTATATATTATATGGTATTTTCAATGATACACTACAAATTACGATATATTATAAGGTATTTTCAATGATACACTGCATATTACTTTATATTATAAGGTATTTTCATTGATACACTACAAATTACGATATATTACAAGGTATTTTCAATGATACACTGCATATTACGTTATATTATAAGGTATTTCCAATGATACTCTGCATATTACGTTATATTATAACGTATTTTCATTGATACACTACAAATTACGATTTATTATAAATTATTTTCAATGATACACTGCATATTACGTTATATTATAAGGTATTTTCAATGATACACTGCATATTACGTTATATTATAAGGTATTTTCAATGATGCACTGCATATTACGTTATATTATTAGGTATTTTCAATGATACACTAAAAAATTACTATATATTATGAGGTATTTCCAATGATACACTGCATATTACGTTATATTATAAGGTATTTTCAATGATACACTGCATATTACCTTACATTATAATGTATTTTCATTGATAGACTAGAATTACCATATATTCTACGGTATTTTCAATGATACACCGCATATTACGTTATATTATAAGGTATTTTCAATGATACACTGCATATTACGTTATATTATAAGGTATTTTCAATGATACACTGCATATTACGTTATATTATAAGGTATTTTCAATGATAGACTGCATATTACATTATATTATAAGGTATTTTCAATGATAGACTGCATATTACGTTATATTATAAGGTATTTTCAATGATACACCGCATATTACGTTATATTATAAGGTATTTTCAATGATACACTGCATATTACGTTATATTATAAGGTATTTTCAATGATACACTGCATATTACGTTATATTATAAGGTATTTTCAATGATACACTGCATATTACCTTACATTATAATGTATTTTCATTGATAGACTAGAATTACCATATATTCTACGGTATTTTCAATGATACACCGCATATTACGTTATATTATAAGGTATTTTCAATGATACACTGCATATTACGTTATATTATAAGGTATTTTCAATGATACACTGCATATTACGTTATATTATAAGGTATTTTCAATGATAGACTGCATATTACATTATATTATAAGGTATTTTCAATGATAGACTGCATATTACGTTATATTATAAGGTATTTTCAATGATACACCGCATATTACGTTATATTATAAGGTATTTTCAATGATACACTGCATATTACGTTATATTATAAGGTATTTTCAATGATACACTGCATATTACGTTATATTATAAGGTATTTTCATTGATGCACTGCATATTACGTTATATTATAAGGTATTTTCAATGATACACTGCATATTACGTTATATTATAAGGTATTTTCAATGATAGACTGCATATTACATTATATTATAAGGTATTTTCAATGATAGACTGCATATTACGTTATATTATAAGGTAGTTTCAATGATACAGTGCATATTACGTTATATTATGAGGTATTTTCAATGATAGACTGCATATTAGGTTATATTACAAGGTATTTTCAATGATAGACTGCAAATATTACGTTATATTATAAGGTATTTTCAATGATACACTGCATATTTCGTTATATTATGAGGTATTTTCAATGATACACTGCATATTACGTTATATTATGAGGTATTTTCAATGATAGACTGCATATCACGTTATATTATAAGGTATTTTCAATGATAAACTACTATATATTATAAGGTATTTTCAATGATAGACTGCATATTACGTTATATTATAAGGTATTTTCATTGATAGACTAGAATTACCATATATTCTAAGGTATTTTCAATGATACACAGAATATTACGTTATATTATAAGGTATTTTCAATGATACACTGCATATCACGTTATATTATAAGGTATTTTCAATGATACACTGCTTATTATGTTATATTATGAGGTATTTTCAATGATAGACTGCATATTACATTATATTATAAGGTATTTTCAATGATAGACTGCATATTACGTTATATTATAAGGTATTTTCAATGATACACAGAATATTACGTTATATTATAAGGTATTTTCAATGATAAACTACTATATATTCTAAGGTATTTTCAATGATACACTGCATATTACGTTATATTATAAGGTATTTTCAATGATACACTGCATATTACGTTATATTATAAGGTATTTTGAATGATACACTGCATATTACGTTATATTATAAGGTATTTTCATTGATAGACTAGAATTACCATATATTCTAAGGTATTTTCAATGATACACTGCATATTACGTTAAATTATAAGGTATTTTCAATGATACACTGCATATTACGTTTTATTATAAGGTATTTTCGATGATACACTGCATATTACGTTATATTATTAGGTATTTTCAATGATACACTAAAAAATTACGATATATTATAAGGTATTTCCAATGATACACTGCATATTACGTTATATTATAAGGTATTTTCAATGATACACTGCATATTACGTCATATTATAAGGTATTGTTCAATGATACACTGCATATTACGTTATATTATAAGGTATTTTCAATGATACACTGCATATTACGTTATATTATAAGGTATTTTCAATGATAGACTGCATATTACATTATATTATAAGGTATTTTCAATGATAGACTGCATATTACGTTATATTATAAGGTAGTTTCAATGATACAGTGCATATTACGTTATATTATGAGGTATTTTCAATGATAGACTGCATATTAGGTTATATTACAAGGTATTTTCAATGATAGACTGCAAATATTACGTTATATTATAAGGTATTTTCAATGATACACTGCATATTTCGTTATATTATGAGGTATTTTCAATGATACACTGCATATTACGTTATATTATAAGGTATTTTCAATGATACACTGCATATCACGTTATATTATAAGGTATTTTCAATGATACACTGCTTATTATGTTATATTATGAGGTATTTTCAATGATAGACTGCATATTACATTATATTATAAGGTATTTTCAATGATAGACTGCATATTACGTTATATTATAAGGTATTTTCAATGATACACAGAATATTACGTTATATTATAAGGTATTTTCAATGATAAACTACTATATATTATAAGGTATTTTCAATGATACACTGCATATTACGTTATATTATAAGGTATTTTCAATGATACACTGCATATTACGTTATATTATAAGGTATTTTCAATGATACACTGCATATTACGTTATATTATAAGGTATTTTCAATGATAGACTGCATATTACATTATATTATAAGGTATTTTCAATGATAGACTGCATATTACGTTATATTATAAGGTAGTTTCAATGATACAGTGCATATTACGTTATATTATGAGGTATTTTCAATGATAGACTGCATATTAGGTTATATTACAAGGTATTTTCAATGATAGACTGCAAATATTACGTTATATTATAAGGTATTTTCAATGATACACTGCATATTTCGTTATATTATGAGGTATTTTCAATGATACACTGCATATTACGTTATATTATGAGGTATTTTCAATGATAGACTGCATATCACGTTATATTACAAGGTATTTTCAATGATAAACTACTATATATTATAAGGTATTTTCAATGATAGACTGCATATTACGTTATATTATAAGGTATTTTCATTGATAGACTAGAATTACCATATATTCTAAGGTATTTTCAATGATACACAGAATATTACGTTATATTATAAGGTATTTTCAATGATACACTGCATATCACGTTATATTATAAGGTATTTTCAATGATACACTGCTTATTATGTTATATTATGAGGTATTTTCAATGATAGACTGCATATTACATTATATTATAAGGTATTTTCAATGATAGACTGCATATTACGTTATATTATAAGGTATTTTCAATGATACACAGAATATTACGTTATATTATAAGGTATTTTCAATGATAAACTACTATATATTATAAGGTATTTTCAATGATACACTGCATATTACGTTATATTATAAGGTATTTTCAATGATACACTGCATATTACGTTATATTATAAGGTATTTTGAATGATACACTGCATATTACGTTATATTATAAGGTATTTTCATTGATAGACTAGAATTACCATATATTCTAAGGTATTTTCAATGATACACTGCATATTACGTTAAATTATAAGGTATTTTCAATGATACACTGCATATTACGTTTTATTATAAGGTATTTTCGATGATACACTGCATATTACGTTATATTATTAGGTATTTTCAATGATACACTAAAAAATTACGATATATTATAAGGTATTTCCAATGATACACTGCATATTACGTTATATTATAAGGTATTTTCAATGATACACTGCATATTACGTCATATTATAAGGTATTTTCAATGATACACTGCATATTACGTTATATTATAAGGTATTTTCAATGATACACTGCATATTACTTTATATTATAAGGTATTTTCAATGATAGACTGCATATTACATTATATTATAAGGTATTTTCAATGATAGACTGCATATTACGTTATATTATAAGGTAGTTTCAATGATACAGTGCATATTACGTTATATTATGAGGTATTTTCAATGATAGACTGCATATTAGGTTATATTACAAGGTATTTTCAATGATAGACTGCAAATATTACGTTATATTATAAGGTATTTTCAATGATACACTGCATATTTCGTTATATTATGAGGTATTTTCAATGATACACTGCATATTACGTTATATTATAAGGTATTTTCAATGATACACTGCATATCACGTTATATTATAAGGTATTTTCAATGATACACTGCTTATTATGTTATATTATGAGGTATTTTCAATGATAGACTGCATATTACATTATATTATAAGGTATTTTCAATGATAGACTGCATATTACGTTATATTATAAGGTATTTTCAATGATACACAGAATATTACGTTATATTATAAGGTATTTTCAATGATAAACTACTATATATTATAAGGTATTTTCAATGATACACTGCATATTACGTTATATTATAAGGTATTTTCAATGATACACTGCATATTACGTTATATTATAAGGTATTTTGAATGATACACTGCATATTACGTTATATTATAAGGTATTTTCATTGATAGACTAGAATTACCATATATTCTAAGGTATTTTCAATGATACACTGCATATTACGTTAAATTATAAGGTATTTTCAATGATACACTGCATATTACGTTTTATTATAAGGTATTTTCGATGATACACTGCATATTACGTTATATTATTAGGTATTTTCAATGATACACTAAAAAATTACGATATATTATAAGGTATTTTCAATGATACACTGCATATTACGTTATATTATAAGGTATTTTCAATGATACACTGCATATTACGTTATATTATAAGGTATTTTCAATGATAGACTGCATATTACATTATATTATAAGGTATTTTCAATGATAGACTGCATATTACGTTATATTATAAGGTAGTTTCAATGATACAGTGCATATTACGTTATATTATGAGGTATTTTCAATGATAGACTGCATATTAGGTTATATTACAAGGTATTTTCAATGATAGACTGCAAATATTACGTTATATTATAAGGTATTTTCAATGATACACTGCATATTTCGTTATATTATGAGGTATTTTCAATGATACACTGCATATTACGTTATATTATGAGGTATTTTCAATGATAGACTGCATATCACGTTATATTATAAGGTATTTTCAATGATAAACTACTATATATTATAAGGTATTTTCAATGATAGACTGCATATTACGTTATATTATAAGGTATTTTCATTGATAGACTAGAATTACCATATATTCTAAGGTATTTTCAATGATACACAGAATATTACGTTATATTATAAGGTATTTTGAATGATACACTGCATATTACGTTATATTATAAGGTATTTTCATTGATAGACTAGAATTACCATATATTCTAAGGTATTTTCAATGATACACTGCATATTACGTTAAATTATAAGGTATTTTCAATGATACACTGCATATTACGTTTTATTATAAGGTATTTTCGATGATACACTGCATATTACGTTATATTATTAGGTATTTTCAATGATACACTAAAAAATTACGATATATTATAAGGTATTTCCAATGATACACTGCATATTACGTTATATTATAAGGTATTTTCAATGATACACTGCATATTACGTCATATTATAAGGTATTTTCAATGATACACTGCATATTACGTTATATTATAAGGTATTTTCAATGATACACTGCATATTACGTTATATTATAAGGTATTTTCAATGATAGACTGCATATTACATTATATTATAAGGTATTTTCAATGATAGACTGCATATTACGTTATATTATAAGGTAGTTTCAATGATACAGTGCATATTACGTTATATTATGAGGTATTTTCAATGATAGACTGCATATTAGGTTATATTACAAGGTATTTTCAATGATAGACTGCAAATATTACGTTATATTATAAGGTATTTTCAATGATACACTGCATATTTCGTTATATTATGAGGTATTTTCAATGATACACTGCATATTACGTTATATTACGAGGTATTTTCAATGATAGACTGCATATCACGTTATATTATAAGGTATTTTCAATGATAAACTACTATATATTATAAGGTATTTTCAATGATAGACTGTATATTACGTTATATTATAAGGTATTTTCATTGATAGACTAGAATTACCATATATTCTAAGGTATTTTCAATGATACACAGAATATTACGTTATATTATAAGGTATTTTGAATGATACACTGCATATTACGTTATATTATAAGGTATTTTCATTGATAGACTAGAATTACCATATATTCTAAGGTATTTTCAATGATACACTGCATATTACGTTAAATTATAAGGTATTTTCAATGATACACTGCATATTACGTTTTATTATAAGGTATTTTCGATGATACACTGCATATTACGTTATATTATTAGGTATTTTCAATGATACACTAAAAAATTACGATATATTATAAGGTATTTCCAATGATACACTGCATATTACGTTATATTATAAGGTATTTTCAATGATACACTGCATATTACGTCATATTATAAGGTATTTTCAATGATACACTGCATATTACGTTATATTATTAGGTATTTTCAATGATACACTAAAAAATTACGATATATTATAAGGTATTTCCAATGATACACTGCATATTACGTTATATTATAAGGTATTTTCAATGATACACTGCATATTACGTCATATTATAAGGTATTTTCAATGATACACTGCATATTACGTTATATTATAAGGTATTTTCAATGATACACTGCATATTACGTTATATTATAAGGTATTTTCAATGATACACTGCATATTACGTTATATTATTAGGTATTTTCAATGATTCACTGCATATTACGTTATATTATAAGGTATTTTCAATGATACACTGCATATTACATTATTTTATAAGGTATTTTTCATGATAGACTGCATACTACGTTATATTATAAGGTATTTTCAATGATACACTGAATATTACACTACATTATAAGGTATTTTCAATGATAGACTGCATATTACGTTATATTATAAGGTATTTTCAATGATACACTGCATATCACGTTATATTATAAGGTATTTTCAATGATACACTGCTTATTATGTTATATTATGAGGTATTTTCAATGATAGACTGCATATTACATTATATTATAAGGTATTTTCAATGATAGACTGCATATTAAGTTATATTATAAGGTATTTTCAATGATACTGTGCATATTACGTTATATTATAAGGTATTTTCATTGATACACTGCATATTAAGTTATATTATAAGGTATTTTCAATGATAGACTGCATATTACGTTATATTATAAGGTATTTTCATTGATAGACTAGAATTACCATATATTCTAAGGTATTTTCAATGATACACAGAATATTACGTTATATTATAAGGTATTTTCAATGATACACTGCATATCACGTTATATTATAAGGTATTTTCAATGATACACTGCATATTACATTATTTTATAAGGTATTTTTCATGATAGACTGCATACTACGTTATATTATAAGGTATTTTCAATGATACACTGAATATTACACTACATTATAAGGTATTTTCAATGATAGACTGCATATTACGTTATATTATAAGGTATTTTCAATGATACACTGCATATCACGTTATATTATAAGGTATTTTCAATGATACACTGCTTATTATGTTATATTATGAGGTATTTTCAATGATAGACTGCATATTACATTATATTATAAGGTATTTTCAATGATAGACTGCATATTACGTTATATTATAAGGTATTTTCAATGATACAGTGCATATTACGTTACATTATAAGGTATTTTCATTGATACACTGCATATTAAGTTATATTATAAGGTATTTTCAATGATAGACTGCAAATATTACGTTATATTATAAGGTATTTTCAATGATACACTGCATATTACGTTATATTATGAGGTATTTTCAATGATAGACTGCATATCACGTTATATTATAAGGTATTTTCAATGATAAACTACTATATATTATAAGGTATTTTCAATGATACACTACAAATTACGATATATTATAAGGTATTTTCATTGATAGACTAGAATTACCATATATTCTCAGGTATTTTCAATGATACACAGAATATTACGTTATATTATAAGGTATTTTCAATGATAAACTACTATATATTACAAGGTATTTTCGATGATACACTACAAATTACCATATATTCTAAGGTATTTTCAATGATAAACTACTATATATTATAAGGTATTTTCAATGATACACTGCATATTACGTTATATTATAAGGTATTTCCAATGATACTATGCATATTACGTTATATTATAAGGTATTTTCAATGATACACTACAAATTACGATATATTATAAATTATTTTCAATGATACACTGCATATTACGTTATATTATAAGGTATTTTCAATGATACACTGCATATTACGTTATATTATAAGGTATTTTCAATGATGCACTGCATATTACGTTATATTATTAGGTATTTTCAATGATACACTAAAAAATTATTATATATTATAAGGTATTTCCAATGATACACTGCATATTACGTTATATTATAAGGTATTTTCAATGATACACTGCATATTACCTTATATTATAATGTATTTTCATTGATAGACTAGAATTACCACATATTCTAAGGTATTTTCAATGATACACTGCATATTACGTTATATTATAAGTTATTTTCAATGATACACTGAATATTACACTACATTATAAGGTATTTTCAATGATAGACTGCATATTACGTTATATTATAAGGTATTTTCAATGATACACTGCATATCACGTTATATTATAAGGTATTTTCAATGATAGACTGCATATTACGTTATATTATAAGGTATTTTCAATGATACAGTGCATATTACGTTATATTATAAGGTATTTTCATTGATACACTGCATATTAAGTTATATTATAAGGTATTTTCAATGATAGACTGCAAATATTACGTTATATTATAAGGTATTTTCAATGATACACTGCATATTACGTTATATTATGAGGTATTTTCAATGATAGACTGCATATCACGTTATATTATAAGGTATTTTCAATGATAAACTACTATATATTACAAGGTATTTTCGATGATACACTACAAATTACCATATATTCTAAGGTATTTTCAATGATAAACTACTATATATTATAAGGTATTTTCAATGATACACTGCATATTACGTTATATTATAAGGTATTTCCAATGATACTATGCATATTACGTTATATTATAAGGTATTTTCATTGATACACTACAAATTACGATATATTATAAATTATTTTCAATGATACACTGCATATTACGTTATATTATAAGGTATTTTCAATGATACACTGCATATTACGTTATATTATAAGGTATCTTCAATGATACACTGCATATTACGTTTTATTATAAGGTATTTTCAATGATACACTGCATATTACGTTATATTATTAGGTATTTTCAATGATACACTGCATATTACGTTATATTATAAGGTATTTTCAATGATACACTGCATATTACATTATTTTATAAGGTATTTTTCATGATAGACTGCATACTACGTTATATTATAAGGTATTTTCAATGATACACTGAATATTACACTACATTATAAGGTATTTTCAATGATAGACTGCATATTACGTTATATTATAAGGTATTTTCAATGATACACTGCATATCACGTTATATTATAAGGTATTTTCAATGATACACTGCTTATTATGTTATATTATGAGGTATTTTCAATGATAGACTGCATATTACATTATATTATAAGGTATTTTCAATGATAGACTGCATATTACGTTATATTATAAGGTATTTTCAATGATACAGTGCATATTACGTTATATTATAAGGTATTTTCATTGATACACTGCATATTAAGTTATATTATAAGGTATTTTCAATGATAGACTGCAAATATTACGTTATATTATAAGGTATTTTCAATGATACACTGCATATTACGTTATATTATGAGGTATTTTCAATGATAGACTGCATATCACGTTATATTATAAGGTATTTTCAATGATAAACTACTATATATTATAAGGTATTTTCAATGATACACTACAAATTACGATATATTATAACGTATTTTCATTGATAGACTAGAATTACCATATATTCTCAGGTATTTTCAATGATACACAGAATATTACGTTATATTATAAGGTATTTTCAATGATAAACTACTATATATTACAAGGTATTTTCGATGATACACTACAAATTACCATATATTCTAAGGTATTTTCAATGATAAACTACTATATATTATAAGGTATTTTCAATGATACACTGCATATTACGTTATATTATAAGGTATTTCCAATGATACTATGCATATTACGTTATATTATAAGGTATTTTCATTGATACACTACAAATTACGATATATTATAAATTATTTTCAATGATACACTGCATATTACGTTATATTATAAGGTATTTTCAATGATACACTGCATATTACGTTATATTATAAGGTATTTTCAATGATGCACTGCATATTACGTTATATTATTAGGTATTTTCAATGATACACTAAAAAATTATTATATATTATAAGGTATTTCCAATGATACACTGCATATTACGTTATATTATAAGGTATTTTCAATGATACACTGCATATTACCTTATATTATAATGTATTTTCATTGATAGACTAGAATTACCACATATTCTAAGGTATTTTCAATGATACACTGCATATTACGTTATATTATAAGGTATTTTCAATGATACACTGCATATTACGTTATATTATAAGGTATTTTCAATGATACACTGCATATTACGTTATATTATAAGGTATTTTCAATGATACACAGAATATTACGTTATATTATAAGGTATTTTCCATGATAAACTACTATATATTACAATGTATTTTCAATGATACACTACAAATTACCATATATTCTAAGGTATTTTCAATGATACACTGCATATTACGTTATATTATAAGGTATCTTCAATGATACACTGCATATTACGTTTTATTATAAGGTATTTTCAATGATACACTGCAAATTACGTTATATTATTAGGTATTTTCAATGATACACTGCATATTACGTTATATTATAAGGTATTTTCAATGATACACAGAATATTACGTTATATTATAAGGTATTTTCAATGATACACTGCATATTACGTTAAATTATAAGGTATTTTCAATGATACACTGCATATTACTTTATATTATAAGGTATTTTCATTGATACACTACAAATTACGTTATATTATAAGGTATTTTCAATGATACACTGCATATTACGTTTTATTATAAGGTATTCTCAATCATACACTGCATATTACGATTTATAATAAGGTATATTCAATGATAAACTACTAAATATTATAAGGTATTTCCAATGATACACTACAAATTACGATATATTACAAGGTATTTTCAATGATACACTGCATATTACGTTATATTATAAGGTATTTTCAATGATACACTGCATATTACGTTATATTATAAGGTATTTTCAATGATACACTGCATATTACGTTATATTATAAGGTATTTTCAATGATACACTGCATATTACGTTATATTATAAGGTATTTTCAATGATACACTGCATATTACGTTATATTATAAGGTATTTTCAATGATACACTGCATATTACGTTATATTATAAGGTATTTTCAATGATACACAGAATATTACGTTATATTATAAGGTATTTCCAATGATATACTACAAATTACGATATATTACAAGGTATTTTCAATGATACACTGCATATTACGTTATATTATAAGGTATTTTTCATGATAGACTGCATACTACGTTATATTATAAGGTATTTTCAATGATACACTGAATATTACACTACATTATAAGGTATTTTCAATGATAGACTGCATATTACGTTATATTATAAGGTATTTTCAATGATACACTGCATATCACGTTTTATTATAAGGTATTTTCAATGATACACTGCTTATTATGTTATATTATGAGGTATTTTCAATGATAGACTGCATATTACATTATATTATAATGTATTTTCAATGATAGACTGCATATTACGTTATATTATAAGGTATTTTCAATGATACAGTGCATATTACGTTATATTATAAGGTATTTTCATTGATACACTGCATATTAAGTTATATTATAAGGTATTTTCAATGATAGACTGCAAATATTACGTTATATTATAAGGTATTTTCAATGATACACTGCATATTACGTTATATTATGAGGTATTTTCAATGATAGACTGCATATCACGTTATATTATAAGGTATTTTCAATGATAAACTACTATATATTATAAGGTATTTTCAATGATACACTACAAATTACGATATATTATAAGGTATTTTCATTGATAGACTAGAATTACCATATATTCTCAGCTATTTTCAATGATACACAGAATATTACGTTATATTATAAGGTATTTTCAATGATAAACTACTATATATTACAAGGTATTTTCGATGATACACTACAAATTACCATATATTCTAAGGTATTTTCAATGATAAACTACTATATATTATAAGGTATTTTCAATGATACACTGCATATTACGTTATATTATAAGGTATTTCCAATGATACTATGCATATTACGTTATATTATAAGGTATTTTCATTGATACACTACAAATTACGATATATTATAAATTATTTTCAATGATACACTGCATATTACGTTATATTATAAGGTATTTTCAATGATACACTGCATATTACGTTATATTATAAGGTATTTTCAATGATGCACTGCATATTACGTTATATTATTAGGTATTTTCAATGATACACTAAAAAATTATTATATATTATAAGGTATTTCCAATGATACACTGCATATTACGTTATATTATAAGGTATTTTCAATGATACACTGCATATTACCTTATATTATAATGTATTTTCATTGATAGACTAGAATTACCACATATTCTAAGGTATTATCAATGATACACTGCATATTACGTTATATTATAAGGTATTTTCAATGATACACTGCATATTACGTTATATTATAAGGTATTTTCAATGATACACTGCATATTACGTTATATTATAAGGTATTTTCAATGATACACTGCATATTACCTTATATTATAATGTATTTTCATTGATAGACTAGAATTACCACATATTCTAAGGTATTTTCAATGATACACTGCATATTACGTTATATTATAAGTTATTTTCAATGATACACTGCATATTACGATATATTATAAGGTATTTTCAATGATACACTGCATATTACGTTATATTATAAGGTATTTTCAATGATACACTGCATATCACGTTATATTATAAGGTATTTTCAATGATACACTGCATATTACGATATATTATAAGGTATTTTCAATGATAGACTGCATATTACATTATATTATAAGGTATTTTCAATGATAGACTGCATATTACGTTATATTATAAGGTAGTTTCAATGATACAGTGCATATTACGTTATATTATGAGGTATTTTCAATGATAGACTGCATATTAGGTTATATTACAAGGTATTTTCAATGATAGACTGCAAATATTACGTTATATTATAAGGTATTTTCAATGATACACTGCATATTTCGTTATATTATGAGGTATTTTCAATGATACACTGCATATTACGTTATATTATGAGGTATTTTCAATGATAGACTGCATATCACGTTATATTATAAGGTATTTTCAATGATAAACTACTATATATTATAAGGTATTTTCAATGATAGACTGCATATTACGTTATATTATAAGGTATTTTCATTGATAGACTAGAATTACCATATATTCTAAGGTATTTTCAATGATACACAGAATATTACGTTATATTATAAGGTATTTTCAATGATACACTGCATATTACGTTTTATTATAAGGTATTTTCGATGATACACTGCATATTACGTTATATTATTAGGTATTTTCAATGATACACTAAAAAATTACGATATATTATAAGGTATTTCCAATGATACACTGCATATTACGTTA
The DNA here is from genome assembly GCA_916610255.1 of Lasioglossum lativentre. Classification (NCBI taxonomy): domain Eukaryota; kingdom Metazoa; phylum Arthropoda; class Insecta; order Hymenoptera; family Halictidae; genus Lasioglossum; species Lasioglossum lativentre. Next base: position 249,615 of record CAKAJI010001104.1, read on the forward strand.
TATTATAAGGTATTTTCAATGATACACAGAATATTACGTTATATTATAAGGTATTTTCAATGATAAACTACTATATATTATAAGGTATTTTCAATGATACACTGCATATTACGTTATATTATAAGGTATTTTCAATGATACACTGCATATTACGTTATATTATGAGGTATTTTCAATGATAGACTGCATATCACGTTATATTATAAGGTATTTTCAATGATAAACTACTATATATTATAAGGTATTTTCAATGATAGACTGCATATTACGTTATATTATAAGGTATTTTCATTGATAGACTAGAATTACCATATATTCTAAGGTATTTTCAATGATACACAGAATATTACGTTATATTATAAGGTATTTTCAATGATACACTGCATATTACGTTTTATTATAAGGTATTTTCGATGATACACTGCATATTACGTTATATTATTAGGTATTTTCAATGATACACTAAAAAATTACGATATATTATAAGGTATTTCCAATGATACACTGCATATTACGTTATATTATAAGGTATTTTCAATGATACACAGAATATTACGTTATATTATAAGGTATTTTCAATGATAAACTACTATATATTATAAGGTATTTTCAATGATACACTGCATATTACGTTATATTATAAGGTATTTTCAATGATACACTGCATATTACGTTATATTATAAGGTATTTTGAATGATACACTGCATATTACGTTATATTATAAGTTATTTTCAATGATACACTGCATATTACGATATATTATAAGGTATTTTCAATGATACACTGCATATTACGTTATATTATAAGGTATTTTCAATGATACACTGCATATCACGTTATATTATAAGGTATTTTCAATGATACACTGCATATTACGTTATATTATAAGGTATTTTCAATGATAGACTGCATATTACATTATATTATAAGGTATTTTCAATGATAGACTGCATATTACGTTATATTATAAGGTAGTTTCAATGATACAGTGCATATTACGTTATATTATGAGGTATTTTCAATGATAGACTGCATATTAGGTTATATTACAAGGTATTTTCAATGATAGACTGCAAATATTACGTTATATTATAAGGTAGTTTCAATGATACAGTGCATATTACGTTATATTATGAGGTATTTTCATTGATAGACTAGAATTACCATATATTCTAAGGTATTTTCAATGATACACAGAATATTACGTTATATTATAAGGTATTTTCAATGATACACTGCATATTACGTTTTATTATAAGGTATTTTCGATGATACACTGCATATTACGTTATATTATTAGGTATTTTCAATGATACACTAAAAAATTACGATATATTATAAGGTATTTCCAATGATACACTGCATATTACGTTATATTATAAGGTATTTTCAATGATACACAGAATATTACGTTATATTATAAGGTATTTTCAATGATAAACTACTATATATTATAAGGTATTTTCAATGATACACTGCATATTACGTTATATTATAAGGTATTTTCAATGATACACTGCATATTACGTTATATTATAAGGTATTTTGAATGATACACTGCATATTACGTTATATTATAAGGTATTTTCATTGATAGACTAGAATTACCATATATTCTAAGGTATTTTCAATGATACACTGCATATTACGTTAAATTATAAGGTATTTTCAATGATACACTGCATATTACGTTTTATTATAAGGTATTTTCGATGATACACTGCATATTACGTTATATTATTAGGTATTTTCAATGATACAGTGCATATTACGTTATATTATGAGGTATTTTCAATGAGAGACTGCATATTAGGTTATATTACAAGGTATTTTCAATGATAGACTGCAAATATTACGTTATATTATAAGGTATTTTCAATGATACACTGCATATTTCGTTATATTATGAGGTATTTTCAATGATACACTGCATATTACGTTATATTATAAGGTATTTTCATTGATAGACTAGAATTACCATATATTCTAAGGTATTTTCAATGATACACAGAATATTACGTTATATTATAAGGTATTTTCAATGATACACTGCATATCACGTTATATTATAAGGTATTTTCAATGATACACTGCATATTACGTTATATTATAAGGTATTTTCAATGATACACTGCATATTACGTTATATTATAAGGTATTTTCAATGATAGACTGCATATTACATTATATTATAAGGTATTTTCAATGATAGACTGCATATTACGTTATATTATAAGGTAGTTTCAATGATACACTGCATATCACGTTATATTATGAGGTATTTTCAATGAGAGACTGCATATTAGGTTATATTACAAGGTATTTTCAATGATAGACTGCAAATATTACGTTATATTATAAGGTATTTTCAATGATACACTGCATATTTCGTTATATTATGAGGTATTTTCAATGATACACTGCATATTACGTTATATTATGAGGTATTTTCAATGATAGACTGCATATCACGTTATATTATAAGGTATTTTCAATGATAAACTACTATATATTATAAGGTATTTTCAATGATAGACTGCATATTACGTTATATTATAAGGTATTTTCATTGATAGACTAGAATTACCATATATTCTAAGGTATTTTCAATGATACACAGAATATTACGTTATATTATAAGGTATTTTCAATGATAAACTACTATATATTACAAGGTATTTTCGATGATACACTACAAATTACCATATATTCTAAGGTATTTTCAATGATAAACTACTATATATTATAAGGTATTTTCAATGATACACTGCATATTACGTTATATTATAAGGTATTTCCAATGATACTATGCATATTACGTTATATTATAAGGTATTTTCATTGATACACTACAAATTACGATATATTATAAATTATTTTCAATGATACACTGCATATTACGTTATATTATAAGGTATTTTCAATGATACACTGCATATTACGTTATATTATAAGGTATTTTCAATGATGCACTGCATATTACGTTATATTATTAGGTATTTTCAATGATACACTAAAAAATTATTATATATTATAAGGTATTTCCAATGATACACTACAAATTACGATATATTACAAGGTATTTTCAATGATACACTGCATATTACGTTATATTATAAGGTATTTTCAATGATACTCTGCATATTACGTTATATTATAAGGTATTTTCAATGATACACTGCATATTACGTTATATTATAAGGTATTTCCAATGATACTATGCATATTACGTTATATTATAAGGTATTTTCATTGATACACTACAAATTACGATATATTATAAATTATTTTCAATGATACACTGCATATTACGTTATATTATAAGGTATTTTCAATGATACACTGCATATTACGTTATATTATAAGGTATTTTCAATGATGCACTGCATATTACGTTATATTATAAGGTATTTTCAATGATACACTAAAAAATTATTATATATTATAAGGTATTTCCAATGATACACTGCATATTACGTTATATTATAAGGTATTTTCAATGATACACTGCATATTACCTTATATTATAATGTATTTTCATTGATAGACTAGAATTACCACATATTCTAAGGTATTTTCAATGATACACTGCATATTACGTTATATTATAAGGTATTTTCAATGATACACTGCATATTACGTTATATTATGAGGTATTTTCAATGATAGACTGCATATCACGTTATATTATAAGGTATTTTCAATGATAAACTACTATATATTATAAGGTATTTTCAATGATACACTACAAATTACGATATATTATAAGGTATTTTCATTGATAGACTAGAATTACCATATATTCTCAGGTATTTTCAATGATACACAGAATATTACGTTATATTATAAGGTATTTTCAATGATAAACTACTATATATTACAAGGTATTTTCGATGATACACTACAAATTACCATATATTCTAAGGTATTTTCAATGATAAACTACTATATATTATAAGGTATTTTCAATGATACACTGCATATTACGTTATATTATAAGGTATTTCCAATGATACTATGCATATTACGTTATATTATAAGGTATTTTCATTGATACACTACAAATTACGATATATTATAAATTATTTTCAATGATACACTGCATATTACGTTATATTATAAGGTATCTTCAATGATACACTGCATATTACGTTTTATTATAAGGTATTTTCAATGATACACTGCATATTACGTTATATTATTAGGTATTTTGAATGATACACTGCATATTACGTTATATTATAAGGTATTTTCATTGATAGACTAGAATTACCATATATTCTAAGGTATTTTCAATGATACACTGCATATTACGTTAAATTATAAGGTATTTTCAATGATACACTGCATATTACGTTTTATTATAAGGTATTTTCGATGATACACTGCATATTACGTTATATTATGAAGTATTTTCAATGATAGACTGCATATCACGTTATATTATAAGGTATTTTCAATGATAAACTACTATATATTATAAGGTATTTTCAATGATACACTACAAATTACGATATATTATAAGGTATTTTCATTGATAGACTAGAATTACCATATATTCTCAGGTATTTTCAATGATACACAGAATATTACGTTATATTATAAGGTATTTTCAATGATAAACTACTATATATTACAAGGTATTTTCGATGATACACTACAAATTACCATATATTCTAAGGTATTTTCAATGATAAACTACTATATATTATAAGGTATTTTCAATGATACACTGCATATTACGTTATATTATAAGGTATTTCCAATGATACTATGCATATTACGTTATATTATAAGGTATTTTCATTGATACACTACAAATTACGATATATTATAAATTATTTTCAATGATACACTGCATATTACGTTATATTATAAGGTATCTTCAATGATACACTGCATATTACGTTTTATTATAAGGTATTTTCAATGATACACTGCATATTACGTTATATTATTAGGTATTTTGAATGATACACTGCATATTACGTTATATTATAAGGTATTTTCATTGATAGACTAGAATTACCATATATTCTAAGGTATTTTCAATGATACACTGCATATTACGTTAAATTATAAGGTATTTTCAATGATACACTGCATAGTACGTTTTATTATAAGGTATTTTCGATGATACACTGCATATTACGTTATATTATTAGGTATTTTCAATGATACACTAAAAAATTACGATATATTATAAGGTATTTCCAATGATACACTGCATATTACGTTATATTATAAGGTATTTTCAATGATACACTGCATATTACGTCATATTATAAGGTATTTTCAATGATACACTGCATATTACGTTATATTATAAGGTATTTTCAATGATACACTGCATATTACGTTATATTATAAGGTATTTTCAATGATAGACTGCATATTACATTATATTATAAGGTATTTTCAATGATAGACTGCATATTACGTTATATTATAAGGTAGTTTCAATGATACAGTGCATATTACGTTATATTATGAGGTATTTTCAATGATAGACTGCATATTAGGTTATATTACAAGGTATTTTCAATGATAGACTGCAAATATTACGTTATATTATAAGGTATTTTCAATGATACACTGCATATTTCGTTATATTATGAGGTATTTTCAATGATACACTGCATATTACGTTATATTATGAGGTATTTTCAATGATAGACTGCATATCACGTTATATTATAAGGTATTTTCAATGATAAACTACTATATATTATAAGGTATTTTCAATGATAGACTGCATATTACGTTATATTATAAGGTATTTTCATTGATAGACTAGAATTACCATATATTCTAAGGTATTTTCAATGATACACAGAATATTACGTTATATTATAAGGTATTTTCAATGATACACTGCATATCACGTTATATTATAAGGTATTTTCAATGATACACTGCTTATTATGTTATATTATGAGGTATTTTCAATGATAGACTGCATATTACATTATATTATAAGGTATTTTCAATGATAGACTGCATATTACGTTATATTATAAGGTATTTTCAATGATACACAGAATATTACGTTATATTATAAGGTATTTTCAATGATAAACTACTATATATTATAAGGTATTTTCAATGATACACTGCATATTACGTTATATTATAAGGTATTTTCAATGATACACTGCATATTACGTTATATTATAAGGTATTTTGAATGATACACTGCATATTACGTTATATTATAAGGTATTTTCATTGATAGACTAGAATTACCATATATTCTAAGGTATTTTCAATGATACACTGCATATTACGTTAAATTATAAGGTATTTTCAATGATACACTGCATATTACGTTTTATTATAAGGTATTTTCGATGATACACTGCATATTACGTTATATTATAAGGTATTTTCAATGATACAGTGCATATTACGTTATATTATAAGGTATTTTCATTGATACACTGCATATTAAGTTATATTATAAGGTATTTTCAATGATAGACTGCAAATATTACGTTATATTATAAGGTATTTTCAATGATACACTGCATATTACGTTATATTATGAGGTATTTTCAATGATAGACTGCATATCACGTTATATTATAAGGTATTTTCAATGATAAACTACTATATATTATAAGGTATTTTCAATGATACACTACAAATTACGATATATTATAAGGTATTTTCATTGATAGACTAGAATTACCATATATTCTCAGGTATTTTCAATGATACACAGAATATTACGTTATATTATAAGGTATTTTCAATGATAAACTACTATATATTACAAGGTATTTTCGATGATACACTACAAATTACCATATATTCTAAGGTATTTTCAATGATAAACTACTATATATTATAAGGTATTTTCAATGATACACTGCATATTACGTTATATTATAAGGTATTTCCAATGATACTATGCATATTACGTTATATTATAAGGTATTTTCATTGATACACTACAAATTACGATATATTATAAATTATTTTCAATGATACACTGCATATTACGTTATATTATAAGGTATTTTCAATGATACACTGCATATTACGTTATATTATAAGGTATTTTCAATGATGCACTGCATATTACGTTATATTATTAGGTATTTTCAATGATACACTAAAAAATTACGATATATTATAAGGTATTTCCAATGATACACTACAAATTACGATATATTACAAGGTATTTTCAATGATACACTGCATATTACGTTATATTATAAGGTATTTTCAATGATACTCTGCATATTACGTTATATTATAAGGTATTTTCAATGATACACTGCATATTACGTTATATTATAAGGTATTTTCAATGATACACTGCATATTACGTTATATTATTAGGTATTTTGAATGATACACTGCATATTACGTTATATTATAAGGTATTTTCATTGATAGACTAGAATTACCATATATTCTAAGGTATTTTCAATGATACACTGCATATTACGTTAAATTATAAGGTATTTTCAATGATACACTGCATAGTACGTTTTATTATAAGGTATTTTCGATGATACACTGCATATTACGTTATATTATTAGGTATTTTCAATGATACACTAAAAAATTACGATATATTATAAGGTATTTCCAATGATACACTGCATATTACGTTATATTATAAGGTATTTTCAATGATACACTGCATATTACGTCATATTATAAGGTATTTTCAATGATACACTGCATATTACGTTATATTATAAGGTATTTTCAATGATACACTGCATATTACGTTATATTATAAGGTATTTTCAATGATAGACTGCATATTACATTATATTATAAGGTATTTTCAATGATAGACTGCATATTACGTTATATTATAAGGTAGTTTCAATGATACAGTGCATATTACGTTATATTATGAGGTATTTTCAATGATAGACTGCATATTAGGTTATATTACAAGGTATTTTCAATGATAGACTGCAAATATTACGTTATATTATAAGGTATTTTCAATGATACACTGCATATTTCGTTATATTATGAGGTATTTTCAATGATACACTGCATATTACGTTATATTATGAGGTATTTTCAATGATAGACTGCATATCACGTTATATTATAAGGTATTTTCAATGATAAACTACTATATATTATAAGGTATTTTCAATGATAGACTGCATATTACGTTATATTATAAGGTATTTTCATTGATAGACTAGAATTACCATATATTCTAAGGTATTTTCAATGATACACAGAATATTACGTTATATTATAAGGTATTTTCAATGATACACTGCATATCACGTTATATTATAAGGTATTTTCAATGATACACTGCTTATTATGTTATATTATGAGGTATTTTCAATGATAGACTGCATATTACATTATATTATAAGGTATTTTCAATGATAGACTGCATATTACGTTATATTATAAGGTATTTTCGATGATACACTGCATATTACGTTATATTATAAGGTATTTTCAATGATACAGTGCATATTACGTTATATTATAAGGTATTTTCATTGATACACTGCATATTAAGTTATATTATAAGGTATTTTCAATGATAGACTGCAAATATTACGTTATATTATAAGGTATTTTCAATGATACACTGCATATTACGTTATATTATGAGGTATTTTCAATGATAGACTGCATATCACGTTATATTATAAGGTATTTTCAATGATAAACTACTATATATTATAAGGTATTTTCAATGATACACTACAAATTACGATATATTATAACGTATTTTCATTGATAGACTAGAATTACCATATATTCTCAGGTATTTTCAATGATACACAGAATATTACGTTATATTATAAGGTATTTTCAATGATAAACTACTATATATTACAAGGTATTTTCGATGATACACTACAAATTACCATATATTCTAAGGTATTTTCAATGATAAACTACTATATATTATAAGGTATTTTCAATGATACACTGCATATTACGTTATATTATAAGGTATTTCCAATGATACTATGCATATTACGTTATATTATAAGGTATTTTCATTGATACACTACAAATTACGATATATTATAAATTATTTTCAATGATACACTGCATATTACGTTATATTATAAGGTATTTTCAATGATACACTGCATATTACGTTATATTATAAGGTATTTTCAATGATACACTGCATATTACGTTATATTATTAGGTATTTTCAATGATACACTAAAAAATTATTATATATTATAAGGTATTTCCAATGATACACTACAAATTACGATATATTACAAGGTATTTTCAATGATACACTGCATATTACGTTATATTATAAGGTATTTTCAATGATACTCTGCATATTACGTTATATTATAAGGTATTTTCAATGATACACTGCATATTACGTTATATTATAAGGTATTTTCAATGATACACTGCATATTACGTTATATTATAAGGTATTTTCAATGATACACAGAATATTACGTTATATTATAAGGTATTTCCAATGATATACTACAAATTACGATATATTACAAGGTATTTTCAATGATACACTGCATATTACGTTATATTATAAGGTATTTTTCATGATAGACTGCATACTACGTTATATTATAAGGTATTTTCAATGATACACTGAATATTACACTACATTATAAGGTATTTTCAATGATAGACTGCATATTACGTTATATTATAAGGTATTTTCAATGATACACTGCATATCACGTTTTATTATAAGGTATTTTCAATGATACACTGCTTATTATGTTATATTATGAGGTATTTTCAATGATAGACTGCATATTACATTATATTATAATGTATTTTCAATGATAGACTGCATATTACGTTATATTATAAGGTATTTTCAAAGATACAGTGCATATTACGTTATATTATAAGGTATTTTCATTGATACACTGCATATTAAGTTATATTATAAGGTATTTTCAATGATAGACTGCAAATATTACGTTATATTATAAGGTATTTTCAATGATACACTGCATATTACGTTATATTATGAGGTATTTTCAATGATAGACTGCATATCACGTTATATTATAAGGTATTTTCAATGATAAACTACTATATATTATAAGGTATTTTCAATGATACACTACAAATTACGATATATTATAAGGTATTTTCATTGATAGACTAGAATTACCATATATTCTCAGGTATTTTCAATGATACACAGAATATTACAAGGTATTTTCAATGATAAACTACTATATATTACAAGGTATTTTCGATGATACACTACAAATTACCATATATTCTAAGGTATTTTCAATGATAAACTACTATATATTATAAGGTATTTTCAATGATACACTGCATATTACGTTATATTATAAGGTATTTCCAATGATACTATGCATATTACGTTATATTATAAGGTATTTTCATTGATACACTACAAATTACGATATATTATAAATTATTTTCAATGATACACTGCATATTACGTTATATTATAAGGTATTTTCAATGATACACTGCATATTACGTTATATTATAAGGTATTTTCAATGATGCACTGCATATTACGTTATATTATTAGGTATTTTCAATGATACACTAAAAAATTATTATATATTATAAGGTATTTCCAATGATACACTGCATATTACGTTATATTATAAGGTATTTTCAATGATACACTGCATATTACCTTATATTATAATGTATTTTCATTGATAGACTAGAATTACCACATATTCTAAGGTATTTTCAATGATACACTGCATATTACGTTATATTATAAGGTATTTTCAATGATACACTGCATATTACGTTATATTATAAGGTATTTTCAATGATACACTGCATATTACGTTATATTATAAGGTATTTTCAATGATACACTGCATATTACCTTATATTATAATGTATTTTCATTGATAGACTAGAATTACCACATATTCTAAGGTATTTTCAATGATACACTGCATATTACGTTATATTATAAGTTATTTTCAATGATACACTGCATATTACGATATATTATAAGGTATTTTCAATGATACACTGCATATTACGTTATATTATAAGGTATTTTCAATGATACACTGCATATCACGTTATATTATAAGGTATTTTCAATGATACACTGCATATTACGTTATATTATAAGGTATTTTCAATGATAGACTGCATATTACATTATATTATAAGGTATTTTCAATGATAGACTGCATATTACGTTATATTATAAGGTAGTTTCAATGATACAGTGCATATTACGTTATATTATGAGGTATTTTCAATGATAGACTGCATATTAGGTTATATTACAAGGTATTTTCAATGATAGACTGCAAATATTACGTTATATTATAAGGTATTTTCAATGATACACTGCATATTTCGTTATATTATGAGGTATTTTCAATGATACACTGCATATTACGTTATATTATGAGGTATTTTCAATGATAGACTGCATATCACGTTATATTATAAGGTATTTTCAATGATAAACTACTATATATTATAAGGTATTTTCAATGATAGACTGCATATTACGTTATATTATAAGGTATTTTCATTGATAGACTAGAATTACCATATATTCTAAGGTATTTTCAATGATACACAGAATATTACGTTATATTATAAGGTATTTTCAATGATACACTGCATATTACGTTTTATTATAAGGTATTTTCGATGATACACTGCATATTACGTTATATTATTAGGTATTTTCAATGATACACTAAAAAATTACGATATATTATAAGGTATTTCCAATGATACACTGCATATTACGTTATATTATAAGGTATTTTCAATGATACACAGAATATTACGTTATATTATAAGGTATTTTCAATGATAAACTACTATATATTATAAGGTATTTTCAATGATACACTGCATATTACGTTATATTATAAGGTATTTTCAATGATACACTGCATATTACGTTATATTATAAGGTATTTTGAATGATACACTGCATATTACGTTATATTATAAGGTATTTTCATTGATAGACTAGAATTACCATATATTCTAAGGTATTTTCAATGATACACTGCATATTACGTTAAATTATAAGGTATTTTCAATGATACACTGCATATTACGTTTTATTATAAGGTATTTTCGATGATACACTGCATATTACGTTATATTATTAGGTATTTTCAATGATACACTAAAAAATTACGATATATAATAAGGTATTTCCAATGATACACTGCATATTACGTTATATTATAAGGTATTTTCAATGATACACTGCATATTACGTCATATTATAAGGTATTTTCAATGATACACTGCATATTACGTTATATTATAAGGTATTTTCAATGATACACTGCATATTACGTTATATTATAAGGTATTTTCAATGATAGACTGCATATTACATTATATTATAAGGTATTTTCAATGATAGACTGCATATTACGTTATATTATAAGGTAGTTTCAATGATACAGTGCATATTACGTTATATTATGAGGTATTTTCAATGAGAGACTGCATATTAGGTTATATTACAAGGTATTTTCAATGATAGACTGCAAATATTACGTTATATTATAAGGTATTTTCAATGATACAGTGCATATTACGTTATATTATTAGGTATTTTCAATGATACACTAAAAAATTATTATATATTATAAGGTATTTCCAATGATACACTGCATATTACGTTATATTATAAGGTATTTTCAATGATACACTGCATATTACCTTATATTATAATGTATTTTCATTGATAGACTAGAATTACCACATATTCTAAGGTATTTTCAATGATACACTGCATATTACGTTATATTATAAGGTATTTTCAATGATACACTGCATATTACGTTATATTATAAGGTATTTTCAATGATACACTGCATATTACCTTATATTATAATGTATTTTCATTGATAGACTAGAATTACCACATATTCTAAGGTATTTTCAATGATACACTGCATATTACGATATATTATAAGGTATTTTCAATGATACACTGCATATTACGTTATATTATAAGGTATTTTCAATGATACACTGCATATCACGTTATATTATAAGGTATTTTCAATGATACACTGCATATTACGTTATATTATAAGGTATTTTCAATGATAGACTGCATATTACATTATATTATAAGGTATTTTCAATGATAGACTGCATATTACGTTATATTATAAGGTAGTTTCAATGATACAGTGCATATTACGTTATATTATGAGGTATTTTCAATGATAGACTGCATATTAGGTTATATTACAAGGTATTTTCAATGATAGACTGCAAATATTACGTTATATTATAAGGTATTTTCAATGATACACTGCATATTTCGTTATATTATGAGGTATTTTCAATGATACACTGCATATTACGTTATATTATGAGGTATTTTCAATGATAGACTGCATATCACGTTATATTATAAGGTATTTTCAATGATAAACTACTATATATTATAAGGTATTTTCAATGATAGACTGCATATTACGTTATATTATAAGGTATTTTCATTGATAGACTAGAATTACCATATATTCTAAGGTATTTTCAATGATACACAGAATATTACGTTATATTATAAGGTATTTTCAATGATACACTGCATATTACGTTTTATTATAAGGTATTTTCGATGATACACTGCATATTACGTTATATTATAAGGTATTTTCAATGATACACTAAAAAATTACGATATATTATAAGGTATTTCCAATGATACACTGCATATTACGTTATATTATAAGGTATTTTCAATGATACACAGAATATTACGTTATATTATAAGGTATTTTCAATGATAAACTACTATATATTATAAGGTATTTTCAATGATACACTGCATATTACGTTATATTATAAGGTATTTTCAATGATACACTGCATATTACGTTATATTATAAGGTATTTTGAATGATACACTGCATATTACGTTATATTATAAGGTATTTTCATTGATAGACTAGAATTACCATATATTCTAAGGTATTTTCAATGATACACTGCATATTACGTTAAATTATAAGGTATTTTCAATGATACACTGCATATTACGTTTTATTATAAGGTATTTTCGATGATACACTGCATATTACGTTATATTATTAGGTATTTTCAATGATACACTAAAAAATTACGATATATAATAAGGTATTTCCAATGATACACTGCATATTACGTTATATTATAAGGTATTTTCAATGATACACTGCATATTACGTTATATTATAAGGTATTTTCAATGATACACTGCATATTACGTTATATTATAAGGTATTTTCAATGATACACTGCATATTACGTTATATTATAAGGTATTTTCAATGATAGACTGCATATTACATTATATTATAAGGTATTTTCAATGATAGACTGCATATTACGTTATATTATAAGGTAGTTTCAATGATACAGTGCATATTACGTTATATTATGAGGTATTTTCAATGAGAGACTGCATATTAGGTTATATTACAAGGTATTTTCAATGATAGACTGCAAATATTACGTTATATTATAAGGTATTTTCAATGATACACTGCATATTTCGTTATATTATGAGGTATTTTCAATGATACACTGCATATTACGTAATATTATGAGGTATTTTCAATGATAGACTGCATATCACGTTATATTATAAGGTATTTTCAATGATAGACTGCATATTACGTTATATTATAAGGTATTTTCATTGATAGACTAGAATTACCATATATTCTAAGGTATTTTCAATGATACACAGAATATTACGTTATATTATAAGGTATTTTCAATGATACACTGCATATCACGTTATATTATAAGGTATTTTCAATGATACACTGCATATTACGTTATATTATAAGGTATTTTCAATGATACACTGCATATTACGTTATATTATAAGGTATTTTCAATGATAGACTGCATATTACATTATATTATAAGGTATTTTCAATGATAGACTGCATATTACGTTATATTATAAGGTAGTTTCAATGATACAGTGCATATTACGTTATATTATGAGGTATTTTCAATGATAGACTGCATATTAGGTTATATTACAAGGTATTTTCAATGATAGACTGCAAATATTACGTTATATTATAAGGTATTTTCAATGATACACTGCATATTTCGTTATATTATGAGGTATTTTCAATGATACACTGCATATTACGTTATATTATGAGGTATTTTCAATGATAGACTGCATATCACGTTATATTATAAGGTATTTTCAATGATAAACTACTATATATTATAAGGTATTTTCAATGATAGACTGCATATTACGTTATATTATAAGGTATTTTCATTGATAGACTAGAATTACCATATATTCTAAGGTATTTTCAATGATACACAGAATATTACGTTATATTATAAGGTATTTTCAATGATACACTGCATATTACGTTTTATTATAAGGTATTTTCGATGATACACTGCATATTACGTTATATTATTAGGTATTTTCAATGATACACTAAAAAATTACGATATATTATAAGGTATTTCCAATGATACACTGCATATTACGTTATATTATAAGGTATTTTCAATGATACACAGAATATTACGTTATATTATAAGGTATTTTCAATGATATACTACTATATATTATAAGGTATTTTCAATGATACACTGCATATTACGTTATATTATAAGGTATTTTCAATGATACACTGCATATTACGTTATATTATAAGGTATTTTGAATGATACACTGCATATTACGTTATATTATAAGGTATTTTCATTGATAGACTAGAATTACCATATATTCTAAGGTATTTTCAATGATACACTGCATATTACGTTAAATTATAAGGTATTTTCAATGATACACTGCATATTACGTTTTATTATAAGGTATTTTCGATGATACACTGCATATTACGTTATATTATTAGGTATTTTCAATGATACACTAAAAAATTACGATATATAATAAGGTATTTCCAATGATACACTGCATATTACGTTATATTATAAGGTATTTTCAATGATACACTGCATATTACGTCATATTATAAGGTATTTTCAATGATACACTGCATATTACGTTATATTATAAGGTATTTTCAATGATACACTGCATATTACGTTATATTATAAGGTATTTTCAATGATAGACTGCATATTACATTATATTATAAGGTATTTTCAATGATAGACTGCATATTACGTTATATTATAAGGTAGTTTCAATGATACAGTGCATATTACGTTATATTATGAGGTATTTTCAATGAGAGACTGCATATTAGGTTATATTACAAGGTATTTTCAATGATAGACTGCAAATATTACGTTATATTATAAGGTATTTTCAATGATACACTGCATATTTCGTTATATTATGAGGTATTTTCAATGATACACTGCATATTACGTTATATTATGAGGTATTTTCAATGATAGACTGCATATCACGTTATATTATAAGGTATTTTCAATGATAAACTACTATATATTATAAGGTATTTTCAATGATAGACTGCATATTACGTTATATTATAAGGTATTTTCATTGATAGACTAGAATTACCATATATTCTAAGGTATTTTCAATGATACACAGAATATTACGTTATATTATAAGGTATTTTCAATGATACACTGCATATCACGTTATATTATAAGGTATTTTCAATGATACACTGCATATTACGTTATATTATAAGGTATTTTCAATGATACACTGCATATTACGTTATATTATAAGGTATTTTCAATGATAGACTGCATATTACATTATATTATAAGGTATTTTCAATGATAGACTGCATATTACGTTATATTATAAGGTAGTTTCAATGATACAGTGCATATTACGTTATATTATGAGGTATTTTCAATGAGAGACTGCATATTAGGTTATATTACAAGGTATTTTCAATGATAGACTGCAAATATTACGTTATATTATAAGGTATTTTCAATGATACACTGCATATTTCGTTATATTATGAGGTATTTTCAATGATACACTGCATATTACGTTATATTATGAGGTATTTTCAATGATAGACTGCATATCACGTTATATTATAAGGTATTTTCAATGATAAACTACTATATATTATAAGGTATTTTCAATGATAGACTGCATATTACGTTATATTATAAGGTATTTTCATTGATAGACTAGAATTACCATATATTCTAAGGTATTTTCAATGATACACAGAATATTACGTTATATTATAAGGTATTTTCAATGATACACTGCATATCACGTTATATTATAAGGTATTTTCAATGATACACTGCTTATTATGTTATATTATGAGGTATTTTCAATGATAGACTGCATATTACATTATATTATAAGGTATTTTCAATGATAGACTGCATATTACGTTATATTATAAGGTATTTTCAATGATACAGTGCATATTACGTTATATTATAAGGTATTTTCATTGATACACTGCATATTAAGTTATATTATAAGGTATTTTCAATGATAAACTACTATATATTATAAGGTATTTTCAATGATACACTGCATATTACGTTATATTATAAGGTATTTCCAATGATACTATGCATATTACGTTATATTATAAGGTATTTTCATTGATACACTACAAATTACGATATATTATAAATTATTTTCAATGATACACTGCATATTACGTTATATTATAAGGTATTTTCAATGATACACTGCATATTACGTTATATTATAAGGTATTTTCAATGATGCACTGCATATTACGTTATATTATTAGGTATTTTCAATGATACACTAAAAAATTATTATATATTATAAGGTATTTCCAATGATACACTGCATATTACGTTATATTATAAGGTATTTTCAATGATACACTGCATATTACCTTATATTATAATGTATTTTCATTGATAGACTAGAATTACCACATATTCTAAGGTATTTTCAATGATACACTGCATATTACGTTATATTATAAGGTATTTTCAATGATACACTGCATATTACGTTATATTATAAGGTATTTTCAATGATACACTGCATATTACGTTATATTATAAGGTATTTTCAATGATACACAGAATATTACGTTATATTATAAGGTATTTTCCATGATAAACTACTATATATTACAATGTATTTTCAATGATACACTACAAATTACCATATATTCTAAGGTATTTTCAATGATACACTGCATATTACGTTATATTATAAGGTATCTTCAATGATACACTGCATATTACGTTTTATTATAAGGTATTTTCAATGATACACTGCATATTACGTTATATTATAAGGTATTTTGAATGATACACTGCATATTACGTTATATTATAAGGTATTTTGAATGATACACTGCATATTACGTTATATTATAAGGTATTTTCATTGATAGACTAGAATTACCATATATTCTAAGGTATTTTCAATGATACACTGCATATTACGTTAAATTATAAGGTATTTTCAATGATAGACTGCATATTACGTCATATTATAAGGTATTTTCAATGATACACTGCATATTACGTTATATTATAAGGTATTTTCAATGATACACTGCATATTACGTTATATTATAAGGTATTTTCAATGATAGACTGCATATTACATTATATTATAAGGTATTTTCAATGATAGACTGCATATTACGTTATATTATAAGGTAGTTTCAATGATACAGTGCATATTACGTTATATTATGAGGTATTTTCAATGATAGACTGCATATTAGGTTATATTACAAGGTATTTTCAATGATAGACTGCAAATATTACGTTATATTATAAGGTATTTTCAATGATACACTGCATATTTCGTTATATTATGAGGTATTTTCAATGATACACTGCATATTACGTTATATTATGAGGTATTTTCAATGATAGACTGCATATCACGTTATATTATAAGGTATTTTCAATGATAAACTACTATATATTATAAGGTATTTTCAATGATAGACTGCATATTACGTTATATTATAAGGTATTTTCATTGATAGACTAGAATTACCATATATTCTAAGGTATTTTCAATGATACACAGAATATTACGTTATATTATAAGGTATTTTCAATGATACACTGCATATCACGTTATATTATAAGGTATTTTCAATGATACACTGCTTATTATGTTATATTATGAGGTATTTTCAATGATAGACTGCATATTACATTATATTATAAGGTATTTTCAATGATAGACTGCATATTACGTTATATTATAAGGTATTTTCAATGATACACAGAATATTACGTTATATTATAAGGTATTTTCAATGATAAACTACTATATATTATAAGGTATTTTCAATGATACACTGCATATTACGTTATATTATAAGGTATTTTCAATGATACACTGCATATTACGTTATATTATAAGGTATTTTCAATGATACACTGAATATTACGTTATGTTATAAGGTATTTTCATTGATACACTACAAATTACCATATATTATAAGGTATTTTCAATGATACACTACAAATTACGATATATTATAAGGTATTTTCAATGATACACTGCATATTACTTTATATTATAAGGTATTTTCATTGATACACTACAAATTACGATATATTATAAGGTATTTTCAATGATACACAGCATATTACGTTATATTATAAGGTATTTTCAATGATAAACTACTATATATTATAAGGTATTTTCAATGATACACTACAAATTACGATATATTATAAGGTATTTTCACTGATACACTGAATATTACGTTATATTATAAGGTATTTTCATAGATAGACTAGAATTACCATATATTCTAAGGTATTTTCAATGATACACTGCATATTACGTTATATTATAAGGTATTTTCAATGATACACTGCATATTACGTTATATTATAAGGTATTTTCAATGATACACAGAATATTACGTTTTATAATAAGGTATTTTCAATGATAAACTACTATATATTATAAGGTATTTTCACTGATACACTGCATATTACGTTATATTATAAGGTATTTTCAATGATACACAGAATGTTACGTTATATTATAAGGTATTTTCAATGATCAACTACTATATATTATAAGGTATTTCCAATGATACTCTGCATATTACGTTATATTATAAGGAATTTTCAATGATACACTGCATATTACGTTATATTATAAGGTATTTTCATTGATAGCCTAGAATTACCATATATTCTCAGGTATTTTCATCGATACACTACAAATTACGATATAGTATAAGGTATTTCCAATGATACACTGCATATTACGTTATATTATAAGGTATTTTGAATGATACACTGCATATTACGTTATATTATAAGGTATTTTCATTGATAGACTAGAATTACCATATATTCTAAGGTATTTTCACTGATACACTGCATATTACGTTATATTATAAGGTATTTTCGATGATACACTGCATATTACGTTATATTATTAGGTATTTTCAATGATACACTAAAAAATTACGATATATTATAAGGTATTTCCAATGATACACTGCATATTACGTTATATTATAAGGTATTTTCAATGATACACTGCATATTACGTCATATTATAAGGTATTTTCAATGATACACTGCATATTACGTTATATTATAAGGTATTTTCATTGATGCACTACAAATTACCATATATTATAAGGTATTTTCAATGATACACTACAAATTACGATATATTATAAGGTATTTTCAATGATACACTGCATATTACGTTTTATTATAAGGTATTTTCAATGATACATTGCATATTACGTTATTATTATAAGGTATTTTCAATGATACACTGCATATTACGTCATATTATAAGGTATTTTCAATGATACACTGCATATTACGTTATATTATAAGGTATTTTCAATGATACACAGAATATTACGTTTTATAATAAGGTATTTTCAATGATAAACTACTATATATTATAAGGTATTTTCAATGATACACTACAAATTACGATATATTACAAGGTATTTTCAATGATACACTGCATATTACGTCATATTATAAGGTATTTTCAATGATACACTGCATATTACGTTATATTATAAGGTATTTTCAATGATACACAGAATATTACGTTTTTATAATAAGATATTTTCAATGATAAACTACTATATATTATAAGGTATTTTCAATGATACACTGCATATTACGTTATATTATAAGGTATTTTCAATGATACACTGCATATTACGTTATATTATAAGGTATTTTCATTGATACACTACAAATTACCATATATTATAAGGTATTTTCAATGATACACTACAAATTACCATATATTCTAAGGTATTTTCAATGATACACTGCATATTACGTTATATTATAAGGTATTTTCAATGATACACTGCATATTACGTTATATTATAAGGTACTTTCAATGATACACAGAATATTACGTTTTATAATAAGGTATTTTCAATGATAAACTACTATATATTATAAGGTATTTTCAATGATACACTACAAATTACGATATATTACAAGGTATTTTCAATGATACACTGCATATTACGTCATATTATAAGGTATTTTTCAATGATACACTGCATATTACGTTATATTATTAGGTATTTTCAATGATACACAGAATATTACGTTTTATAATAAGGTATTTTCAATGATAAACTACTATATATTATAAGGTATTTTCAATGATACACTGCATATTACGTTATATTATAAGGTATTTTTCAATGATACACTGCATATTACGTTATATTATAAGGTATTTTCATTGATACACTACAAATTACCATATATTATAAGGTATTTTCAATGATACACTACAAATTACCATATATTCTAAGGTATTTTCAATGATACACTGCATATTACGTTATATTATAAGGTATTTTCAAAGATACACTGCATATTACGTTATATTATAATGTATTTTCAATGATACACTGCATATTATGTTATATTATAAGGTATTTTCAATGATACACTGCATATTACGTTATATTATAAGGTATTTTCAATGATACACTGCATATTACGTTATATTTATAAGGTATTTTCAATGATACACTGCATATTACGATATATTATAAGGTATTTTCAATGATACACAGCATATTACGTTATATTATAAGGTATTTTCATTGATACACTACAAATTACCATATATTATAAGGTATCTTCAATGATACGCTGCATATTACGTTTTATTATAAGGTATTTTCAATGTACACTACATATTACGTTTTATTATAAGGTATTTTCAATGATACATTGCATATTACGTTATATTATAAGGTATTTTCAGTGATAAACTATCTATATATTACAAGGTAGTTTCAATGATACACTACAAATTACCATATATTCTCAGGTATTTTCAATGATACACTGCATATTACGTATATTATAAGGTATTTTCAAAGATACACTTCATATTACGTTATATTATAATGTATTTTCAATGATACACTGCATATTATGTTATTATTATAAGGTATTTTCAATGATACACTGCATATTACGTTATATTATAAGGTATTTTCAAAGATACACTGCATATTACGTTATATTATAAGGTATTTTCAATGATACACTGCATATTACGTTATATTCTCAGGTATTTTCAATGATACACTGCATATTACGTTATATTATAAGGTATTTTCAATGATACACTGCATATTACGTTATATTATAAGGTATTTTCAATGATACACAGAATATTACGTTATATTATAAGGTATTTTCATTGGTACACTACAAATTACCATATATTATAAGGTATCTTCAATGATACACTGCATATTACGTTTTACTATAAGGTATTATCAATGATACACTGCATATTACGTTTTATTATAAGGTATTTTCAATGATAACACTGCATATTACGTTATAATATAAGGTATTTTCAATGATACAACTGCATATTACGTTATATTATAAGGTATTTTCAATGATACACTGCATATTACGTTTTATAATAAGGTATTTTCAATGATAAACTACTATATATTATAAGGTATTTTCACTGATACACTGCATATTACGTTATATTATAAGGTATTTTCAAAGATACACTGCATATTACGTTATATTAATAATGTATTTTCAATGATACACTGCATATTATGTTATATTATAAGGTATTTTCAATGATACACTGCATATTACGTTATATTATAAGGTATTTTCAATGATACACTGCATATTACGTTATATTATAAGGTATTTTCAATGATACACTGCATATTACGATATATTATAAGGAATTTTCAATGATACACAGCATATTACGTTATATTATAAGGTATTTTCATTGATACACTACAA
>CAKAJI010001105.1:0-103039 GCA_916610255.1 Lasioglossum lativentre
TACACTGCATATTACGTTTATATTATAAGGTATTTTCAATGATACACTGCATATTACGTTATATCATAAGGTATTTTCAATGATAAAGTGCATATTACGTTATATTATAAGATGTTTTCAATGATAAACTACTATATTTTATAAGGTATTTTCAATGATACACTGCATATTACATTATATCATAAGGTATTTTCAATGATACACTGCATATTACGTTATATTATAAGGTATTTTCAATGATACACTGCATATTACGTTTATATTATAAGGTATTTTTCAATGATACACTACAAATTACGATATATTATAAGGTATTTTCGATGATACACTGCATATTACGATATATTAGAAGGTATTTTGATTGATACAGTTCAAATTACCATATATTATAAGGTATTTTCAATGATACACTGCATATTACGTTATATTATAAGGTATTTTTATTGATACACTACAAATTACGATATATTATAGGGTATTTTCAATGATACACTGCATATTACGTTATATTATAAGGTATTTTCAATGATACACTGCATATTACGTTATATCATAAGGTATTTTCAATGGTAGACTGCATATTACGTTATATTATAAGGTATTTTCAATGATACACTGCATATTACGTTATATCATAAGGTATTTTCAATGATACACTGCATATTACGTTATATTATAAGGTATTTTCAATGATACACTGCATATTACGTTATATTATAAGGTATTTCCAACGATGCACTGCATATTACGTTATACTATAAGGTATTTTCAATGATACACTGCATATTACGTTATATTATAAGGTATTTTCAATGATGCACTGCATATTACTTTATACTATATGGTATTTTCAATGATACACTACAAATTACGATATATTATAAGGTATTTTCAATGATACACTGCATATTACGTTGTATTATAAGGTATTTTCATTGATAGACTAGAATTACCATATATTCTAAGGTATTTTCAATGATACACTGCATATTACGTTTTATTCCAAGGTATTTTCAATGATACACTGCATATTACGTTTTATTATAAGGTATTTTCAATGATACACGGCATATTACGTTATATTATATGGTATTTTCAATGAT
Source organism: Lasioglossum lativentre (assembly GCA_916610255.1). Taxonomy (NCBI): domain Eukaryota; kingdom Metazoa; phylum Arthropoda; class Insecta; order Hymenoptera; family Halictidae; genus Lasioglossum; species Lasioglossum lativentre. The sequence goes on from CAKAJI010001105.1 coordinate 1,104, forward strand.
ACACTGCATATTACGTTATATTATAACGTATTTTCAATGATAAACTACATATTACGATATATTATATGGTATTTTCAATGATACACTGCATATTACATTATAATATAAGGTATTTTCGTTGATACATTACAAATTACCATATATTATAAGGTATTTTCAATGATAAACTGCATATTACGTTATATCATAAGGTACTTGCAATGATACACTGCATATTACGTTATATCATAAGGTATTTTCAATGATACACTGCATAGTACGTTATATTATAAGGTATTTTCAATGATACACTGCATATTACGTTATATCATAAGGTATTTTCAATGATAAAGTGCATATTACGTTATATTATAAGATGTTTTCAATGATAAACTAATATATTTTATAAGGTATTTTCAATGATACACTGCATATTACGTTATATTATAAGGTATTTTTAATGATACACTACAAATTACGATATATTATAGGGTATTTTCAATGATACACTGCATATTACGTTGTATAATAAGGTATTTTCATTGATAGACTAGAATTACCATATATTCTAAGGTATTTTCAATGATACACTGCATATTACGTTTTATTCCAAGGTATTTTCAATGATACACTGCATATTACGTTTTATTATAAGGTATTTTCAATGATACACGGCATATTACGTTATATTATATGGTATTTTCAATGATACACTGCATATTACGTTATATTATAACGTATTTTCAATGATAAACTACATATTACGATATATTATATGGTATTTTCAATGATTCACTGCATATTACATTATATTATAAGGTATTTTCGTTGATACATTACAAATTACCATATATTATAAGGTATTTTCAATGATATAACTGCATATTACGTTATATCATAAGGTACTTGCAATGATACACTGCATATTACGTTATATCATAAGGTATTTTCAATGATACACTGCATAGTACGTTATATTATAAGGTATTTTCAATGATACACTGCATATTACGTTATATCATAAGATGTTTTCAATGATAAACTACTATATTTTATAAGGTATTTTCAATGATACACTGCATATTACGTTATATTATAAGGTATTTTTAATGATACACTACAAATTACGATATATTATAGGGTATTTTCAATGATACACTGCATATTACGTTTTATTATAAGGTATTTTCAATGATACACTGCATATTACGTTATATCATAAAGTATTTTCAATGATACACTGCATATTACGTTATATTATAAGGTATTTTCAATGATACAGTGCATATTACGTTATATTATAAGGTATTTTCAATGATGCACTGCATATTACGTTATACTATATGGTATTTTCAATGATACACTACAAATTACGATATATTATAAGGTATTATCAATGATACACTGCATATTACGTTGTATTATAAGGTATTTTCATTGATAGACTAGAATTACCATATATTCCAAGGTATTTTCAATGATACACTGCATATTACGTTTATATCATAAGGTATTTTCAATGATACACTGCATATTACGTTATATTATAAGGTATTTTCAATGATACACTGCATATTACGTTGTATTATAACGTATTTTCATTGATAGACTAGAATTACCATATATTCTAAGGTATTTTCAATGATACACTGCATATTACGTTTTATTCCAAGGTATTTTCAATGATACACTGCATATTACGTTTTATTATAAGGTATTTTCAATGATACACGGCATATTACGTTATATTATATGGTATTTTCAATGATACACTGCATATTACGTTATATTATAACGTATTTTCAATGATAAACTACATATTACGATATATTATATGGTATTTTCAATGATACACTGCATATTACATTATATTATAAGGTATTTTCGTTGATACATTACAAATTACCATATATTATAAGGTATTTTCAATGATACACTGCATATTACGTTATATCATAAGGTATTTTCAATGATACACTGCATATTACGTTATATTATAAGGTATTTTCAATGATACACTGCATATTACGTTATATTATAAGGTATTTTCAATGATACACTGCATATTACGTTGTATTATAAGGTATTTTGAATGATACACTGCATATTACGTTATATTATAAGGTATTTTCAATGATACACTGCATATTACGTTATATTATAAGGTACTTTCAATGATACACTGCATTTTACGTTATATCATAAGGTATTTTCAATGATACACTGCATATTACGTAATATTACAAGGTATTTTCAATGATACACTGCATATTACGTTATATTATAAGGTATTTTCAATGATGCACTGCATATTACGTTATACTATATGGTATTTTCAATGATACACTACAAATTACGATATATTATAAGGTATTTTCAATGATACACTGCATATTACGTTGTATTATAAGGTTTTTTTCATTGATAGACAAGAATTACCATATATTCTAAGGTATTTTCAATGATACACTGCATATTACGTTTTATTATAAGGTATTTTCAATGATACACTGCATATTACGTTTTATTATAAGGTATTTTCAATGATGCACTGCATATTACGTTATACAATATGGTATTTTCAATGATACACTACAAATTACGATATATTATAAGGTATTTTCAATGATACACTGCATATTACGTTATATTATTAGGTATTTTCAATGATACACTAAAAAATTACGATATATTATAGGGTATTTTCAATGATACACTACAAATTACGATATATTATAAGGTATTTTCGATGATACACTGCATTTTACGATATATTAGAAGGTATTTTGATTGATACAGTTCAAATTACCATATATTATAAGGTATTTTCAATGATACACTGAATATTACGTTATATCATAAGGTATTTTCAATGATAAAGTGCATATTACGTTATATTATAAGATGTTTTCAATGATAAACTACTATATTTTATAAGGTATTTTCAATGATACACTGCATATTACGTTATATTATAAGGTATTTTTAATGATACACTACAAATTACGATATATTATAGGGTATTTTCAATGATACACTGCATATTACCTTATATTATAAGGTATTTTCAATGATACACTGCATATTACGTTATATCATAAGGTATTTTCAATGATACACTGCATATTACGTTATATTATAAGGTATTTTCAATGATACACTGCATATTACGTTATATCATAAGGTATTTTCAATGATACACTGCATATTACGTTATATTATAAGGTATTTTCAATGATACACTGCATATTACGTTATATCATAAGGTTTTTTCAATGATACACTGCATATTACGTTATATTATAAGGTATTTTCAATGATACACTGCATATTACGTTATATTATAAGGTATTTTCAATGATACACTGCATATTACGTTTTATTATAAGGTATTTTCAATGATACACTGCATATTACATTATATTATGAGGTATTTTCAATGATACACTAAAAAATTACGATATATTATAAGGTATTTTCGATGATACACTGCATATTACGATATATTAGAAGGTATTTTGATTGATACAGTTCAAATTACCATATATTATAAGGTATTTTCAATGATATACTGCATATTACGTTATATCATAATGTATCTTCAATGATACACTGCATATTACGTTATATTATAAGATGTTTTCAATGATAAACTACTATATATTATAAGGTATTTTCAATGATGCACTGCATATTACGTTATACTATATGGTATTTTCAATGATACACTACAAATTACGATATATTATAAGGTATTTTCAATGATACACTGCATATTACGTTGTATTATAAGGTATTTTCATTGATAGACTAGAATTACCATATATTCTAAGGTATTTTCAATGATACACTGCATATTACATGTTATTATAAGGTACTTTCAATGATACACTGCATATTACGTTATATTATAAGGTATTTTCAATGATACACTGCATATTACGTTATATTATAAGGTATTTTCATTGATACACTACAAATTACCATATATTATAAGGTATTTTCAATGATACACTGCATATTACGTTATATTATAAGGTATTTTCAATGATACACTACAAATTACGATATATTATAAGGTATTTTCGATGATACACTGCATATTACGATATATTAGAAGGTATTTTGATTGATACAGTTCAAATTACCATATATTATAAGGTATTTTCAATGATACACTGCATATTACGTTATATCATAAGGTATTTTCAATGATAAAGTGCATATTACGTTATATTATAAGATGTTTTCAATGATAAACTACTATATTTTATAAGGTATTTTCAATGATACACTGCATAGTACGTTATATTATAAGGTATTTTTAATGATACACTACAAATTACGATATATTATAGGGTATTTTCAATGATACACTGCATATTACGTTATATTATAAGGTATTTTCAATGATACACTGCATATTACGTTATATCATAAGGTATTTTCAATGATACACTGCATATTACGTTATATTATAAGGTATTTTCAATGATACACTGCATATTACGTTATATCATAAGGTATTTTCAATGATACACTGCATATTACGTTATATTATAAGGTATTTTCAATGATACACTGCATATTACGTTATATCATAAGGTTTTTTCAATGATACACTGCATATTACGTTATATTATAAGGTATTTTCAATGATACACTGCATATTACGTTATATTATAAGGTATTTTCAATGATACACTGCATATTACGTTTTATTATAAGGTATTTTCAATGATACACTGCATATTACGTTATATTATAAGATGTTTTCAATGATAAACTACTATATATTATAAGGTATTTTGAATGATGCACTGCATATTACGTTATACTATATGGTATTTTCAATGATACACTACAAATTACGATATATTATAAGGTATTTTCAATAATACACTGCATATTACGTTATATTATAAGATGTTTTCAATGATAAACTACTATATATTATAAGGTATTTTTCAATGATGCACTGCATATTACGTTATACTATATGGTTATTTTCAATGATACACTACAAATTACGATATATTATAAGGTATTTTCAATGATACACTGCATATTACGTTATATTATAAGGTATTTTCAATGATACACTGCATATTACGTTATATTATAAGGTATTTTCATTGATACACTACAAATTACCATATATTATAAGGTATTTTCAATTATACACTGCATATTACATGTTATTATAAGGTACTTTCAATGATACACTGCATATTACGTTATATTATAAGGTATTTTCAATGATACACTGCATATTACGTTATATTATAAGGTATTTTCATTGATACACTACAAATTACCATATATTATAAGGTATTTTCAATGATACACTGCATATTACATTATATCATAACGTATTTTCAATGATACACTGCATATTACGTTATATTATATGTATTTTCAATGATACACTGCAAATGACGTTATATTATAAGATGTTTTCAATGATACACTGCATATTACGTTATATTATGAGGTATTTTCAATGATGCACTGCATATTACGTTATACTATATGGTATTTTCAATGATACACTACAAATTACGATATATTATAAGGTATTTTCAATGATACACTGCATATTACGTTGTATTATAAGGTATTTTCAATGATACACTGCATATTACGTTATATTATAAGGCATTTTCAATGATACACTGCATATTACGTTTTATTATAAGGTATTTTCAATGATACACTGCATACTACGTTATATCATAAAGTATTTTCAATGATACACTGCATATTACGTTATATTATAAGGTATTTTCAATGATACAGTGCATATTACGTTATATTATAAGGTATTTTCAATGATGCACTGCATATTACGTTATACTATATGGTATTTTCAATGATACACTTCAAATTACGATATATTATAAGGTATTTTCAATGATACACTGCATATTACGTTGTATTATAAGGTATTTTCATTGATAGACTAGAATTACCATATATTCCAAGGTATTTTCAATGATACACTGCATATTACGTTTTATTATAAGGTATTTTCAATGATACACTGCATATTACGTTATATTATATGGTATTTTCAATGATACACTGCATATTACGTTATATTATTAGGTATTTTCAATGATACACTAAAAAATTACGATATATTATAGGGTATTGTCAATGATACACTACAAATTACGATATATTATAAGGTATTTTCGATGATACACTGCATTTTACGATATATTAGAAGGTATTTTGATTGATACAGTTCAAATTACCATATATTATAAGGTATTTTCAATGATATACTGCACATTACGTTACATCATAAGGTATTTTCAATGATACACTGCATATTACATTATATCATAAGGTATTTTCAATGATACACTGCATATTACGTTATATTATATGTATTTTCAATGATACACTGCAAATGACGTTATATTATAAGATGTTTTCAATGATACACTGCATATTACGTTATATTATGAGGTATTTTCAATGATGCACTACATATTACGTTATACTATATGGTATTTTCAATGATACACTACAAATTACGATATATTATAAGGTATTTTCAATGATACACTGCATATTACGTTATATTATAAAGTATTGTCAATGATAAACTATATATTACGATATATTATATGGTATTTTCAATGATACACTGCATATTACGTTTTATTATAAGGTATTTTCAATGATACACTGCATATTACGTTATATTATAAGATGTTTTCAATGATAAACTACTATATATTATAAGGTATTTTGAATGATGCACTGCATATTACGTTATACTATATGGTATTTTCAATGATACACTACAAATTACGATATATTATAAGGTATTTTCAATGATACACTGCATATTACGTTGTATTATAAGGTATTTTCATTGATAGACTAGAATTACCATATATTCTAAGGTATTTTCAATGATACACTGCATATTACGTTTTATTATAAGCTATTTTCAATGATACACTGCATATTACGTTATATTATAAGGTATATTCAATGATACACTGCATATTACGTTATATTATAAGGTATTTTCAATGATGCACTGCATATTACGTTATACTATATGGTATTTTCAATGATACACTACAAATTACGATATATTATAAGGTATTTTCAATGATACACTTCATATTACGTTGTATTATAAGGTATTTTCATTGATAGACTAGAATTACCATATATTCTAAGGTATTTTCAATGATACACTGCATATTACGTTTTATTATAAGGTATTTTCAATGATACACGGCATATTACGTTATATTATATGGTATTTTCAATGATACACTACAAATTACGATATATTATAAGGTATTTTCAATGATACACTGCATATTACGTTGTATTATAAGGTATTTTCATTGATAGACTAGAATTACCATATATTCTAAGGTATTTTCAATGATACACTGCATATTACGTTTTATTATAAGGTATTTTCAATGATACACTAAAAAATTACGATATATTATAAGGTATTTTCGATGATACACTGCATATTACGATATATTAGAAGGCATTTTGATTGATACAGTTCAAATTACCATATATTATAAGGTATTTTCAATGATATACTGCATATTACGTTATATCATAATGTATCTTCAATGATACACTGCATATTACGTTATATTATAAGATGTTTTCAATGATAAACTACTATATATTATAAGGTATTTTCAATGATGCACTGCATATTACGTTATACTATATGGTATCTTCAATGATACACTACAAATTACGATATATTATAAGGTATTTTCAATGATACACTGCATATTACGTTGTATTATAAGGTATTTTCATTGATAGACTAGAATTACCATATATTCTAAGGTATTTTTAATGATACACTACAAATTACGATATATTATAAGGTATTTTCAATGATACACTGCATATTACATTATATCATAAGGTATTTTCAATGATACACTGCATATGACGTTATATTATAAGGTATTTTCAATGATACACTGCATATTACGTTATATTATAAGATGTTTTCAATGATACACTGCATATTACGTTATATTATGAGGTATTTTCAATGATACACTGCATATTACGTTATATTATAAGATGTTTTCAATGATACACTGCATATTACGTTATATTATGAGGTATTTTCAATGATGCACTGCATATTACGTTATATTATAAGGTATTTTCGATGATACACTGCATATTACGATATATTAGAAGGCATTTTGATTGATACAGTTCAAATTACCATATATTATAAGGTATTTTCAATGATATACTGCATATTACGTTATATCATAATGTATCTTCAATGATACACTGCATATTACGTTATATTATAAGATGTTTTCAATGATAAACTACTATATATTATAAGGTATTTTCAATGATGCACTGCATATTACGTTATACTATATGGTATTTTCAATGATACACTACAAATTACGATATATTATAAGGTATTTTCAATGATACACTGCATATTACGTTGTATTATAAGGTATTTTCATTGATAGACTAGAATTACCATATATTCTAAGGTATTTTCAATGATACACTGCATATTACGTTTTATTATAAGCTATTTTCAATGATACACTGCATATTACGTTATATTATAAGGTATATTCAATGATACACTGCATATTACGTTATATTATAAGGTATTTTCAATGATGCACTGCATATTACGTTATACTATATGGTATTTTCAATGATACACTACAAATTACGATATATTATAAGGTATTTTCAATGATACACTGCATATTACGTTGTATTATAAGGTTTTTTCATTGATAGACTAGAATTACCATATATTCTAAGGTATTTTCAATGATACACTGCATATTACGTTTTATTATAAGGTATTTTCAATGATTCACTGCATATTACGTTATATTATATGATATTTTCAATGATACACTGCATATTACGTTATATTATAAGGTATTTTCAATGATGCACTGCATATTACGTTATATTATATGATATTTTCAATGATACACTGCATATTACGTTATATTATAAAGTATTTTCAATGATAAACTATATATTACGATATATTATATGGTATTTTCAATGATACACTGCATATTACGTTATATTATAAGATGTTTTCAATGATAAACTACTATATATTATAAGGTATTTTCAATGATGCACTGCATATTACGTTATACTATATGGTATTTTCAATGATACACTACAAATTACGATATATTATAAGGTATTTTCAATGATACACTGCATATTACGATATATTATCAGGTATTTTCAATGATACACTAAAAAATTACGATATATTATAGGGTATTTTCAATGATACACTACAAATTACGATATATTATAAGGTATTTTCGATGATACACTGCATTTTACGATATATTAGAAGGTATTTTGATTGATACAGTTCAAATTACCATATATTATAAGGTATTTTCAATGATATACTGCACATTACGTTATATCATAAGGTATTTTCAATGATACACTGCATATTACGTTATATTATAAGATGTTTTCAATGATAAACTACTATATATTATAAGGTATTTTCAATGATGCACTGCATATTACGTTATACTATATGGTATTTTCAATGATACACTACAAATTACGATATATTATAAGGTATTTTCAATGATACACTGCATATTACGTTGTATTATAAGGTATTTTCATTGATAGACTAGAATTACCATATATTCTAAGGTATTTTCAATGATACACTGCATATTACGTTTTATTATAAGCTATTTTCAATGATACACTGCATATTACGTTATATTATAAGGTATATTCAATGATACACTGCATATTACGTTATATTATAAGGTATTTTCAATGATGCACTGCATATTACGTTATACTATATGGTATTTTCAATGATACACTACAAATTACGATATATTATAAGGTATTTTCAATGATACACTTCATATTACGTTGTATTATAAGGTATTTTCATTGATAGACTAGAATTACCATATATTCTAAGGTATTTTCAATGATACACTGCATATTACGTTTTATTATAAGGTATTTTCAATGATACACGGCATATTACGTTATATTATATGGTATTTTCAATGATACACTACAAATTACGATATATTATAAGGTATTTTCAATGATACACTGCATATTACGTTGTATTATAAGGTATTTTCATTGATAGACTAGAATTACCATATATTCTAAGGTATTTTCAATGATACACTGCATATTACGTTTTATTATAAGGTATTTTCAATGATACACTAAAAAATTACGATATATTATAAGGTATTTTCGATGATACACTGCATATTACGATATATTAGAAGGCATTTTGATTGATACAGTTCAAATTACCATATATTATAAGGTATTTTCAATGATATACATCATATTACGTTATATCATAATGTATCTTCAATGATGCACTGCATATTACGTTATATTATAAGATGTTTTCAATGATAAACTACTATATATTATAAGGTATTTTCAATGATGCACTGCATATTACGTTATACTATATGGTATTTTCAATGATACACTACAAATTACGATATATTATAAGGTATTTTCAATGATACACTGCATATTACGTTGTATTATAAGGTATTTTCATTGATAGACTAGAATTACCATATTTTCTAAGGTATTTTCAATGATACACTGCATATTACGTTTTATTATAAGGTATTTTCAATGATACACTGCATATTACGTTATATTATAAGGTATTTTCAATGATACAGTGCATATTACGTTTTATTATAAGGTATTTTCAATGATACACTGCATATTACGTTGTATTATAAGGTATTTTCATTGATAGACTAGAATTACCATATATTCTAAGGTATTTTCAATGATACACTGCATATTACGTTTTATTATAAGGTATTTTCAATGATACACTGCATATTACGTTATATCATAAAGTATTTTCAATGATACACTGCATATTACGTTATATTATAAGGTATTTTCAATGATACACTGCATATTACGTTATATTATAAGGTATTTTCAATGATGCACTGCATATTACGTTATACTATATGGTATTTTCAATGATACACTACAAATTACGATATATTATAAGGTATTTTCAATGATACACTGCATATTACGTTGTATTATAAGGTATTTTCATTGATAGACTAGAATTACCATATATTCCAAGGTATTTTCAATGATACACTGCGTATTACGTTTTATTATAAGGTATTGTCAATGATACACGGCATATTACGTTATATTATATGGTATTTTCAATGATACACTGCATATTACGTTATATTATAACGTATTTTCAATGATAAACTACATATTACGATATATTATATGGTATTTTCAATAATACACTGCATATTACGTTATATCATAATGTAACTTCAATGATACACTGCATATTACGTTATATTATAAGATGTTTTCAATGATAAACTACTATATATTATAAGGTATTTTCAATGATGCACTGCATATTACGTTATACTATATGGTATTTTCAATGATACACTACAAATTACGATATATTATAAGGTATTTTCAATGATACACTGCATATTACGTTGTATTATAAAGTATTTTCATTGATAGACTAGAATTACCATATATTCTAAGGTATTTTCAATGATACACTGCATATTACGTTTTATTATAAGGTATTTTCAATGATACACTAAAAAATTACGATATATTATAAGGTATTTTCGATGATACACTGCATATTACGATATATTAGAAGGCATTTTGATTGATACAGTTCAAATTACCATATATTATAAGGTATTTTCAATGATATACTGCATATTACGTTATATCATAATGTATCTTCAATGATACACTGCATATTACGTTATATTATAAGATGTTTTCAATGATAAACTACTATATATTATAAGGTATTTTCAATGATGCACTGCATATTACGTTATACTATATGGTATCTTCAATGATACACTACAAATTACGATATATTATAAGGTATTTTCAATGATACACTGCATATTACGTTGTATTATAAGGTATTTTCATTGATAGACTAGAATTACCATATTTTCTAAGGTATTTTCAATGATACACTGCATATTACGTTTTATTATAAGGTATTTTCAATGATACACTGCATATTACGTTATATTATAAGGTATTTTCAATGATACACTGCATATTACGTTATATTATAAGGTATTTTCAATGATACAGTGCATATTACGTTTTATTATAAGGTATTTTCAATGATACACTGCATATTACGTTGTATTATAAGGTATTTTCATTGATAGACTAGAATTACCATATATTCTAAGGTATTTTTAATGATACACTACAAATTACGATATATTATAAGGTATTTTCAATGATACACTGCATATTACATTATATCATAAGGTATTTTCAATGATACACTGCATATGACGTTATATTATAAGGTATTTTCAATGATACACTGCATATTACGTTATATTATAAGATGTTTTCAATGATACACTGCATATTACGTTATATTATGAGGTATTTTCAATGATACACTGCATATTACGTTATATTATAAGATGTTTTCAATGATACACTGCATATTACGTTATATTATGAGGTATTTTCAATGATGCACTGCATATTACGTTATATTATAAGGTATTTTCGATGATACACTGCATATTACGATATATTAGAAGGCATTTTGATTGATACAGTTCAAATTACCATATATTATAAGGTATTTTCAATGATATACTGCATATTACGTTATATCATAATGTATCTTCAATGATACACTGCATATTACGTTATATTATAAGATGTTTTCAATGATAAACTACTATATATTATAAGGTATTTTCAATGATGCACTGCATATTACGTTATACTATATGGTATTTTCAATGATACACTACAAATTACGATATATTATAAGGTATTTTCAATGATACACTGCATATTACGTTGTATTATAAGGTATTTTCATTGATAGACTAGAATTACCATATATTCTAAGGTATTTTCAATGATACACTGCATATTACGTTTTATTATAAGCTATTTTCAATGATACACTGCATATTACGTTATATTATAAGGTATATTCAATGATACACTGCATATTACGTTATATTATAAGGTATTTTCAATGATGCACTGCATATTACGTTATACTATATGGTATTTTCAATGATACACTACAAATTACGATATATTATAAGGTATTTTCAATGATACACTGCATATTACGTTGTATTATAAGGTTTTTTCATTGATAGACTAGAATTACCATATATTCTAAGGTATTTTCAATGATACACTGCATATTACGTTTTATTATAAGGTATTTTCAATGATTCACTGCATATTACGTTATATTATATGATATTTTCAATGATACACTGCATATTACGTTATATTATAAGGTATTTTCAATGATGCACTGCATATTACGTTATATTATATGATATTTTCAATGATACACTGCATATTACGTTATATTATAAAGTATTTTCAATGATAAACTATATATTACGATATATTATATGGTATTTTCAATGATACACTGCATATTACGTTATATTATAAGATGTTTTCAATGATAAACTACTATATATTATAAGGTATTTTCAATGATGCACTGCATATTACGTTATACTATATGGTATTTTCAATGATACACTACAAATTACGATATATTATAAGGTATTTTCAATGATACACTGCATATTACGATATATTATCAGGTATTTTCAATGATACACTAAAAAATTACGATATATTATAGGGTATTTTCAATGATACACTACAAATTACGATATATTATAAGGTATTTTCGATGATACACTGCATTTTACGATATATTAGAAGGTATTTTGATTGATACAGTTCAAATTACCATATATTATAAGGTATTTTCAATGATATACTGCACATTACGTTATATCATAAGGTATTTTCAATGATACACTGCATATTACGTTATATTATAAGATGTTTTCAATGATAAACTACTATATATTATAAGGTATTTTCAATGATGCACTGCATATTACGTTATACTATATGGTATTTTCAATGATACACTACAAATTACGATATATTATAAGGTATTTTCAATGATACACTGCATATTACGTTGTATTATAAGGTATTTTCATTGATAGACTAGAATTACCATATATTCTAAGGTATTTTCAATGATACACTGCATATTACGTTTTATTATAAGCTATTTTCAATGATACACTGCATATTACGTTATATTATAAGGTATATTCAATGATACACTGCATATTACGTTATATTATAAGGTATTTTCAATGATGCACTGCATATTACGTTATACTATATGGTATTTTCAATGATACACTACAAATTACGATATATTATAAGGTATTTTCAATGATACACTTCATATTACGTTGTATTATAAGGTATTTTCATTGATAGACTAGAATTACCATATATTCTAAGGTATTTTCAATGATACACTGCATATTACGTTTTATTATAAGGTATTTTCAATGATACACGGCATATTACGTTATATTATATGGTATTTTCAATGATACACTACAAATTACGATATATTATAAGGTATTTTCAATGATACACTGCATATTACGTTGTATTATAAGGTATTTTCATTGATAGACTAGAATTACCATATATTCTAAGGTATTTTCAATGATACACTGCATATTACGTTTTATTATAAGGTATTTTCAATGATACACTAAAAAATTACGATATATTATAAGGTATTTTCGATGATACACTGCATATTACGATATATTAGAAGGTATTTTGATTGATACAGTTCAAATTACCATATATTATAAGGTATTTTCAATGATATACTGCATATTACGTTATATCATAATGTATCTTCAATGATGCACTGCATATTACGTTATATTATAAGATGTTTTCAATGATAAACTACTATATATTATAAGGTATTTTCAATGATGCACTGCATATTACGTTATACTATATGGTATTTTCAATGATACACTACAAATTACGATATATTATAAGGTATTTTCAATGATACACTGCATATTACGTTGTATTATAAGGTATTTTCATTGATAGACTAGAATTACCATATTTTCTAAGGTATTTTCAATGATACACTGCATATTACGTTTTATTATAAGGTATTTTCAATGATACACTGCATATTACGTTATATTATAAGGTATTTTCAATGATACAGTGCATATTACGTTTTATTATAAGGTATTTTCAATGATACACTGCATATTACGTTGTATTATAAGGTATTTTCATTGATAGACTAGAATTACCATATATTCTAAGGTATTTTCAATGATACACTGCATATTACGTTTTATTATAAGGTATTTTCAATGATACACTGCATATTACGTTATATCATAAAGTATTTTCAATGATACACTGCATATTACGTTATATTATAAGGTATTTTCAATGATACAGTGCATATTACGTTATATTATAAGGTATTTTCAATGATGCACTGCATATTACGTTATACTATATGGTATTTTCAATGATACACTACAAATTACGATATATTATAAGGTATTTTCAATGATACACTGCATATTACGTTGTATTATAAGGTATTTTCATTGATAGACTAGAATTACCATATATTCCAAGGTATTTTCAATGATACACTGCGTATTACGTTTTATTATAAGGTATTGTCAATGATACACGGCATATTACGTTATATTATATGGTATTTTCAATGATACACTGCATATTACGTTATATTATAACGTATTTTCAATGATAAACTACATATTACGATATATTATATGGTATTTTCAATGATACACTGCATATTACGTTATATCATAATGTAACTTCAATGATACACTGCATATTACGTTATATTATAAGATGTTTTCAATGATAAACTACTATATATTATAAGGTATTTTCAATGATGCACTGCATATTACGTTATACTATATGGTATTTTCAATGATACACTACAAATTACGATATATTATAAGGTATTTTCAATGATACACTGCATATTACGTTGTATTATAAAGTATTTTCATTGATAGACTAGAATTACCATATATTCTAAGGTATTTTCAATGATACACTGCATATTACGTTTTATTATAAGCTATTTTCAATGATACACTGCATATTACGTTATATTATAAGGTATTTTCAATGATACAGTGCATATTACATTATATTATAAGGTATTTTCAATGATGCACTGCATATTACGTTATACTATATGGTATTTTCAATGATACACTACAAATTACGATATATTATAAGGTATTTTCAATGATACACTGAATATTACGTTGTATTATAAGGTATTTTCATTGATAGACTAGAATTACCATATATTCCAAGGTATTTTCAATGATACACTGCATATTACGTTTTATTATAAGGTATTTTCAATGATACACGGCATATTACGTTATATTATATGGTATTTTCAATAATACACTGCATATTACGTTATATTATAACGTATTTTCAATGATAAACTACATATTACGATATATTATATGGTATTTTCAATGATACACTGCATATTACGTTATATTATAAGGTATTTTCATTGATACACTACAAATTACCATATATTATAAGGTATTTTCAATGATACACTGCATATTACATTATATCATAAGGTATTTTCAATGATACACTGCATATTACGTTGTATTATAAGGTATTTTCATTGATACACTACAAATTACCATATATTCCAAGGTATTTTCAATGATACACTGCATATTACGTTTTATTATAAGGTATTTTCAATGATACACGGCATATTACGTTATATTATATGGTATTTTCAATAATACACTGCATATTACGTTATATTATAACGTATTTTCAATGATAAACTACATATTACGATATATTATATGGTATTTTCAATGATACACTGCATATTACGTTATATTATATGGTATTTTCAATGATACACTGCATATTACGTTGTATTATAAGGTATTTTCATTGATACACTACAAATTACCATATATTATAAGGTATTTTCAATGATACACTGCATATTACGTTTTATTATAAGGTATTTTCATTGATACACTACAAATTACCATATATTATAAGGTATTTTCAATGATACACTGCATATTACATTATATCATAAGGTATTTTCAATGATACACTGCATATTACGTTATATTATAAGGTATTTACAATGATACACTGCATATTACGTTGTATTATAAGGTATTTTCATTGATACACTACAAATTACCATATATTATAAGGTATTTTCAATGATACACTGCATATTACATTATATCATAAGGTATTTTCAATGATACACAGCATATTACGTTTTATTATAAGGTATTTTCAATGATACACTGCATATTACATTATATTATTAGGTATTTTCAATGATACACTAAAAAATTACGATATATTATAAGGTATTTTCGATGATACACTGCATATTACGATATATTAGAAGGTATTTTGATTGATACAGTTCAAATTACCATATATTATAAGGTATTTTCAATGATATACTGCATATTACGTTATATCATAATGTATCTTCAATGATACACTGCATATTACGTTATATTATAAGATGTTTTCAATGATAAACTACTATATATTATAAGGTATTTTCAATGATGCACTGCATATTACGTTATACTATATGGTATTTTCAATGATACACTACAAATTACGATATATTATAAGTTATTTTCAATGATACACTGTATATTACGTTGTATTATAAGGTATTTTCATTGATACACTACAAATTACCATATATTATAAGGTATTTTCAATGATACACTGTATATTACGTTGTATTATAAGGTATTTTCATTGATAGACTAGAATTACCATATATTCTAAGGTATTTTCAATGATACACTGCATATTACGTTTTATTATAAGGTATTTTCAATGATACACTGCATATTACGTTATATTATAAGGTATTTTCAATGATACACTGCATATTACGTTATATTATAAGGTATTTTCAATGATACAGTGCATATTACGTTTTATTATAAGGTATTTTCTATGATACAGTGCATATTACGTTTTATTATAAGGTATTTTCAATGATACACTGCATATTACGTTGTATTATAAGGTATTTTCATTGATAGACTAGAATTACCATATATTCTAAGGTATTTTCAATGATACACTGCATATTACGTTATATTATAAGATGTTTTCAATGATAAACTACTATATATTATAAGGTATTTTCAATGATATACTGCATATTACGTTATATCATAATGTATCTTCAATGATACACTGCATATTACGTTATATTATAAGATGTTTTCAATGATAAACTACTATATATTATAAGGTATTTTCAATGATGCACTGCATATTACGTTATACTATATGGTATTTTCAATGATACACTACAAATTACGATATATTATAAGGTATTTTCAATGATACACTGTATATTACGTTGTATTATAAGGTATTTTCATTGATAGACTAGAATTACCATATATTCTAAGGTATTTTCAATGATACACTGCATATTACGTTTTATTATAAGGTATTTTCAATGATACACTGCATATTACGTTATATTATAAGGTATTTTCAATGATACACTGCATATTACGGTATATTATAAGGTATTTTCAATGATACAGTGCATATTACGTTTTATTATAAGGTATTTTCAATGATACACTGCATATTACGTTGTATTATAAGGTATTTTCATTGATAGACTAGAATTACCATATATTCTAAGGTATTTTCAATGATACAGTGCATATTACGTTGTATTATAAGGTATTTTCATTGATACACTACAAATTACCATATATTATAAGGTATTTTCAATGATACACTGCATATTACGTTATATTATAAGGTATTTTCAATGATACACTGCATATTACGTTATATTATAAGGTATTTTCAATGATACACTGCATATTACGTTATATTATAAGGTATTTTCAATGATACACTGCATATTACGTTTTATTATAAGGTATTTTCAAAGATACACTACAAAATTACGATATATTATAAGGTATTTTCGATGATACACTGCATATTACGATATATTAGAAGGTATTTTGATTGATACAGTTCAAATTACCATATATTATAAGGTATTTTCAATGATATACTGCATATTACGTTATATCATAATGTATCTTCAATGATACACTGCATATTACGTTATATTATAAGATGTTTTCAATGATAAACTACTATATATTATAAGGTATTTTCAATGATGCACTGCATATTACGTTATACTATATGGTATTTTCAATGATACACTACAAATTACGATATATTATAAGGTATTTTCAATGATACACTGCATATTACGTTGTATTATAAGGTATTTTCATTGATAGACTAGAATTACCATATATTCTAAGGTATTTTCAATGATACACTGCATATTACGTTTTATTATAAGGTATTTTCAATGATACACTGCATATTACGTTATATCATAAAGCATTTTCAATGATACACTGCATATTACGTTATATTATAAGGTATTTTCAATGATACAGTGCATATTACGTTATATTATAAGGTATTTTCAATGATGCACTGCATATTACGTTATACTATATGGTATTTTCAATGATACACTACAAATTACGATATATTATAACGTATTTTCAATGATAAACTACATATTACGATATATTATATGGTATTTTCAATGATACACTGCATATTACGTTATATCATAATGTATCTTCAATGATACACTGCATATTACGGTATATTATAAGATGTTTTCAATGATAAACTACTATATATTATAAGGTATTTTCAATGATGCACTGCATATTACGTTATACTATATGGTATTTTCAATGATACACTACAAATTACGATATATTATAAGGTATTTTCAATGATACACTGCATATTACGTTGTATTATAAAGTATTTTCATTGATAGACTAGAATTACCATATATTCTAAGGTATTTTCAATGATACACTGCATATTACGTTTTATTATAAGGTATTTTCAATGATACACAGCATATTACGTTTTATTATAAGGTATTTTCAATGATACACTGCATATTACGTTATATCATAAGGTATTTTCAATGATACACTGCATATTACGTTTTATTATAAGGTATTTTCAATGATACACTGCATATTACGTTGTATTATAAGGTATTTTCATTGATAGACTAGAATTACCATATATTCTAAGGTATTTTCAATGATACACTGCATATTACGTTATATTATAAGGTATTTTCAATGATACAGTGCATATTACGTTTTATTATAAGGTATTTTCAATGATACAGTGCATATTACGTTTTATTATAAGGTATTTTCAATGATACACTGCATATTACGTTGTATTATAAGGTATTTTCATTGATAGACTAGAATTACCATATATTCTAAGGTATTTTCAATGATACACTGCATATTACGTTATATTATAAGATGTTTTCAATGATAAACTACTATATATTATAAGGTATTTTCAATGATATACTGCATATTACGTTATATCATAATGTATCTTCAATGATACACTGCATATTACGTTATATTATAAGATGTTTTCAATGATAAACTACTATATATTATAAGGTATTTTCAATGATGCACTGCATATTACGTTATACTATATGGTATTTTCAATGATACACTACAAATTACGATATATTATAAGGTATTTTCAATGATACACTGTATATTACGTTGTATTATAAGGTATTTTCATTGATAGACTAGAATTACCATATATTCTAAGGTATTTTCAATGATACACTGCATATTACGTTTTATTATAAGGTATTTTCAATGATACACTGCATATTACGTTATATTATAAGGTATTTTCAATGATACACTGCATATTACGGTATATTATAAGGTATTTTCAATGATACAGTGCATATTACGTTTTATTATAAGGTATTTTCAATGATACACTGCATATTACGTTGTATTATAAGGTATTTTCATTGATAGACTAGAATTACCATATATTCTAAGGTATTTTCAATGATACAGTGCATATTACGTTGTATTATAAGGTATTTTCATTGATACACTACAAATTACCATATATTATAAGGTATTTTCAATGATACACTGCATATTACGTTATATTATAAGGTATTTTCAATGATACACTGCATATTACGTTATATTATAAGGTATTTTCAATGATACACTGCATATTACGTTATATTATAAGGTATTTTCAATGATACACTGCATATTACGTTTTATTATAAGGTATTTTCAAAGATACACTACAAAATTACGATATATTATAAGGTATTTTCGATGATACACTGCATATTACGATATATTAGAAGGTATTTTGATTGATACAGTTCAAATTACCATATATTATAAGGTATTTTCAATGGTATACTGCATATTACGTTATATCATAATGTATCTTCAATGATACACTGCATATTACGTTATATTATAAGATGTTTTCAATGATAAACTACTATATATTATAAGGTATTTTCAATGATGCACTGCATATTACGTTATACTATATGGTATTTTCAATGATACACTACAAATTACGATATATTATAAGGTATTTTCAATGATACACTGCATATTACGTTGTATTATAAGGTATTTTCATTGATAGACTAGAATTACCATATATTCTAAGGTATTTTCAATGATACACTGCATATTACGTTTTATTATAAGGTATTTTCAATGATACACTGCATATTACGTTATATCATAAAGCATTTTCAATGATACACTGCATATTACGTTATATTATAAGGTATTTTCAATGATACAGTGCATATTACGTTATATTATAAGGTATTTTCAATGATACACTGCATATTACGTTATACTATATGGTATTTTCAATGATACACTACAAATTACGATATATTATAACGTATTTTCAATGATAAACTACATATTACGATATATTATATGGTATTTTCAATGATACACTGCATATTACGTTATATCATAATGTATCTTCAATGATACACTGCATATTACGGTATATTATAAGATGTTTTCAATGATAAACTACTATATATTATAAGGTATTTTCAATGATGCACTGCATATTACGTTATACTATATGGTATTTTCAATGATACACTACAAATTACGATATATTATAAGGTATTTTCAATGATACACTGCATATTACGTTGTATTATAAAGTATTTTCATTGATAGACTAGAATTACCATATATTCTAAGGTATTTTCAATGATACACTGCATATTACGTTTTATTATAAGGTATTTTCAATGATACACAGCATATTACGTTTTATTATAAGGTATTTTCAATGATACACTGCATATTACTTTATATCATAAGGTATTTTCAATGATACACTGCATATTACGTTTTATTATAAGGTATTTTCAATGATACACTGCATATTACGTTGTATTATAAGGTATTTTCATTGATAGACTAGAATTACCATATATTCTAAGGTATTTTCAATGATACAGTGCATATTACGTTGTATTATAAGGTATTTTCATTGATACACTACAAATTACCATATATTATAAGGTATTTTCAATGATACACTGCATATTACGTTATATTATAAGGTATTTTCAATGATACACTGCATATTACGTTATATTATAAGGTATTTTCAATGATACACTGCATATTACGTTATATTATAAGGTATTTTCAATGATACACTGCATATTACGTTTTATTATAAGGTATTTTCAAAGATACACTAAAAAATTACGATATATTATAAGGTATTTTCGATGATACACTGCATATTACGATATATTAGAAGGTATTTTGATTGATACAGTTCAAATTACCATATATTATAAGGTATTTTCAATGATATACTGCATATTACGTTATATCATAATGTATCTTCAATGATACACTGCATATTACGTTATATTATAAGATGTTTTCAATGATAAACTACTATATATTATAAGGTATTTTCAATGATGCACTGCATATTACGTTATACTATATGGTATTTTCAATGATACACTACAAATTACGATATATTATAAGGTATTTTCAATGATACACTGCATATTACGTTGTATTATAAGGTATTTTCATTGATAGACTAGAATTACCATATATTCTAAGGTATTTTCAATGATACACTGCATATTACGTTTTATTATAAGGTATTTTCAATGATACACTGCATATTACGTTATATCATAAAGCATTTTCAATGATACACTGCATATTACGTTATATTATAAGGTATTTTCAATGATACAGTGCATATTACGTTATATTATAAGATATTTTCAATGATGCACTGCATATTACGTTATACTATATGGTATTTTCAATGATACACTACAAATTACGATATATTATAACGTATTTTCAATGATAAACTACATATTACGATATATTATATGGTATTTTCAATGATACACTGCATATTACGTTATATCATAATGTATCTTCAATGATACACTGCATATTACGGTATATTATAAGATGTTTTCAATGATAAACTACTATATATTATAAGGTATTTTCAATGATGCACTGCATATTACGTTATACTATATGGTATTTTCAATGATACACTACAAATTACGATATATTATAAGGTATTTTCAATGATACACTGCATATTACGTTGTATTATAAAGTATTTTCATTGATAGACTAGAATTACCATATATTATAAGGTATTTTCAATGATACACTGCATATTACGTTTTATTATAAGGTATTTTCAATGATACACAGCATATTACGTTTTATTATAAGGTATTTTCAATGATACACTGCATATTACGTTATATCATAAGGTATTTTCAATGATACACTGCATATTACGTTTTATTATAAGGTATTTTCAATGATACACTGCATATTACATTATATTATTAGGTATTTTCAATGATACACTAAAAAATTACGATATATTATAAGGTATTTTCGATGATACACTGCATATTACGTTTTATTATAAGGTATTTTCAAAGATACACTAAAAAATTACGATATATTATAAGGTATTTTCGATGATACACTGCATATTACGATATATTAGAAGGTATTTTGATTGATACAGTTCAAATTACCATATATTATAAGGTATTTTCAATGATATACTGCATATTACGTTATATCATAATGTATCTTCAATGATACACTGCATATTACGTTATATTATAAGATGTTTTCAATGATAAACTACTATATATTATAAGGTATTTTCAATGATGCACTGCATATTACGTTATACTATATGGTATTTTCAATGATACACTACAAATTACGATATATTATAAGGTATTTTCAATGATACACTGCATATTACGTTGTATTATAAGGTATTTTCATTGATAGACTAGAATTACCATATATTCTAAGGTATTTTCAATGATACACTGCATATTACGTTTTATTATAAGGTATTTTCAATGATACACTGCATATTACGTTATATCATAAAGTATTTTCAATGATACACTGCATATTACGTTATATTATAAGGTATTTTCAATGATACAGTGCATATTACGTTATATTATAAGGTATTTTCAATGATGCACTGCATATTACGTTATACTATATGGTATTTTCAATGATACACTACAAATTACGATATATTATAACGTATTTTCAATGATAAACTACATATTACGATATATTATATGGTATTTTCAATGATACACTGCATATTACGTTATATCATAATGTATCTTCAATGATACACTGCATATTACGGTATATTATAAGATGTTTTCAATGATAAACTACTATATATTATAAGGTATTTTCAATGATGCACTGCATATTACGTTATACTATATGGTATTTTCAATGATACACTACAAATTACGATATATTATAAGGTATTTTCAATGATACACTGCATATTACGTTGTATTATAAAGTATTTTCATTGATAGACTAGAATTA
Organism: Lasioglossum lativentre; assembly: GCA_916610255.1. NCBI lineage: Eukaryota > Metazoa > Arthropoda > Insecta > Hymenoptera > Halictidae > Lasioglossum > Lasioglossum lativentre. Next base: position 26,030 of record CAKAJI010001105.1, read on the forward strand.
CCATATATTCTAAGGTATTTTCAATGATACACTGCATATTACGTTTTATTATAAGGTATTTTCAATGATACACAGCATATTACGTTTTATTATAAGGTATTTTCAATGATACACTGCATATTACGTTATATCATAAGGTATTTTCAATGATACACTGCATATTACGTTTTATTATAAGGTATTTTCAATGATACACTGCATATTACATTATATTATTAGGTATTTTCAATGATACACTAAAAAATTACGATATATTATAAGGTATTTTCGATGATACACTGCATATTACGTTTTATTATAAGGTATTTTCAATGATACACTAAAAAATTACGATATATTATAAGGTATTTTCGATGATACACTGCATATTACGATATATTAGAAGGTATTTTGATTGATACAGTTCAAATTACCATATATTATAAGGTATTTTCAATGATATACTGCATATTACGTTATATCATAATGTATCTTCAATGATACACTGCATATTACGTTATATTATAAGATGTTTTCAATGATAAACTACTATATATTATAAGGTATTTTCAATGATGCACTGCATATTACGTTATACTATATGGTATTTTCAATGATACACTACAAATTACGATATATTATAAGGTATTTTCAATGATACACTGCATATTACGTTGTATTATAAGGTATTTTCATTGATAGACTAGAATTACCATATATTCTAAGGTATTTTCAATGATACACTGCATATTACGTTTTATTATAAGGTATTTTCAATGATACACTGCATATTACGTTATATCATAAAGCATTTTCAATGATACACTGCATATTACGTTATATTATAAGGTATTTTCAATGATACAGTGCATATTACGTTATATTATAAGGTATTTTCAATGATGCACTGCATATTACGTTATACTATATGGTATTTTCAATGATACACTACAAATTACGATATAGTATAACGTATTTTCAATGATAAACTACATATTACGATATATTATATGGTATTTTCAATGATACACTGCATATTACGTTATATCATAATGTATCTTCAATGATACACTGCATATTACGGTATATTATAAGATGTTTTCAATGATAAACTACTATATATTATAAGGTATTTTCAATGATGCACTGCATATTACGTTATACTATATGGTATTTTCAATGATACACTACAAATTACGATATATTATAAGGTATTTTCAATGATACACTGCATATTACGTTGTATTATAAAGTATTTTCATTGATAGACTAGAATTACCATATATTCTAAGGTATTTTCAATGATACACTGCATATTACGTTTTATTATAAGGTATTTTCAATGATACACAGCATATTACGTTTTATTATAAGGTATTTTCAATGATACACTGCATATTACGTTATATCATAAAGCATTTTCAATGATACACTGCATATTACGTTATATTATAAGGTATTTTCAATGATACAGTGCATATTACGTTATATTATAAGGTATTTTCAATGATGCACTGCATATTACGTTATACTATATGGTATTTTCAATGATACACTACAAATTACGATATATTATAAGGTATTTTCAATGATACACTGCATATTACGTTGTATTATAAGGTATTTTCATTGATAGACTAGAATTACCATATATTCCAAGGTATTTTCAATGATACACTGCATATTACGTTTTATTATAAGGTATTTTCAATGATACACGTCATATTACGTTATATTATATGGTATTTTCAATGATACACTGCATATTACATTATATTATTAGGTATTTTCAATGATACACTAAAAAATTACGATATATTATAAGGTATTTTCGATGATACACTGCATATTACGTTTTATTATAAGGTATTTTCAAAGATACACTAAAAAATTACGATATATTATAAGGTATTTTCGATGATACACTGCATATTACGATATATTAGAAGGTATTTTGATTGATACAGTTCAAATTACCATATATTATAAGGTATTTTCAATGATATACTGCATATTACGTTATATCATAATGTATCTTCAATGATACACTGCATATTACGTTATATTATAAGATGTTTTCAATGATAAACTACTATATATTATAAGGTATTTTCAATGATGCACTGCATATTACGTTATACTATATGGTATTTTCAATGATACACTACAAATTACGATATATTATAAGGTATTTTCAATGATACACTGCATATTACGTTGTATTATAAGGTATTTTCATTGATAGACTAGAATTACCATATATTCTAAGGTATTTTCAATGATACACTGCATATTACGTTTTATTATAAGGTATTTTCAATGATACACTGCATATTACGTTATATCATAAAGCATTTTCAATGATACACTGCATATTACGTTATATTATAAGGTATTTTCAATGATACACTGCATATTACGTTATATTATAAGGTATTTTCAATGATGCACTGCATATTACGTTATACTATATGGTATTTTCAATGATACACTACAAATTACGATATATTATAACGTATTTTCAATGATAAACTACATATTACGATATATTATATGGTATTTTCAATGATACACTGCATATTACGTTATATCATAATGTATCTTCAATGATACACTGCATATTACGGTATATTATAAGATGTTTTCAATGATAAACTACTATATATTATAAGGTATTTTCAATGATGCACTGCATATTACGTTATACTATATGGTATTTTCAATGATACACTACAAATTACGATATATTATAAGGTATTTTCAATGATACACTGCATATTACGTTGTATTATAAAGTATTTTCATTGATAGACTAGAATTACCATATATTCTAAGGTATTTTCAATGATACACTGCATATTACGTTTTATTATAAGGTATTTTCAATGATACACAGCATATTACGTTTTATTATAAGGTATTTTCAATGATACACTGCATATTACGTTATATCATAAGGTATTTTCAATGATACACTGCATATTACGTTTTATTATAAGGTATTTTCAATGATACACTGCATATTACATTATATTATTAGGTATTTTCAATGATACACTAAAAAATTACGATATATTATAAGGTATTTTCGATGATACACTGCATATTACGATATATTAGAAGGTATTTTGATTGATACAGTTCAAATTACCATATATTGTAAGGTATTTTCAATGATATACTGCATATTACGTTATATCATAATGTATCTTCAATGATACACTGCATATTACGTTATATTATAAGATGTTTTCAATGATAAACTACTATATATTATAAGGTATTTTCAATGATGCACTGCATATTACGTTATACTATATGGTATTTTCAATGATACACTACAAATTACGATATATTATAAGGTATTTTCAATGATACACTGCATATTACGTTGTATTATAAGGTATTTTCATTGATAGACTAGAATTACCATATATTCTAAGGTATTTTCAATGATACACTGCATATTACGTTATATTATAAGGTATTTTCAATGATACACTGCATATTACGTTATATTATAAGGTATTTTCAATGATACACTGCATATTACGTTATATTATAAGGTATTTTCAATGATACACTGCATATTACGTTTTATTATAAGGTATTTTCAAAGATACACTACAAAATTACGATATATTATAAGGTATTTTCGATGATACACTGCATATTACGATATATTAGAAGGTATTTTGATTGATACAGTTCAAATTACCATATATTATAAGGTATTTTCAATGATATACTGCATATTACGTTATATCATAATGTATCTTCAATGATACACTGCATATTACGTTATATTATAAGATGTTTTCAATGATAAACTACTATATATTATAAGGTATTTTCAATGATGCACTGCATATTACGTTATACTATATGGTATTTTCAATGATACACTACAAATTACGATATATTATAAGGTATTTTCAATGATACACTGCATATTACGTTGTATTATAAGGTATTTTCATTGATAGACTAGAATTACCATATATTCTAAGGTATTTTCAATGATACACTGCATATTACGTTTTATTATAAGGTATTTTCAATGATACACTGCATATTACGTTATATCATAAAGCATTTTCAATGATACACTGCATATTACGTTATATTATAAGGTATTTTCAATGATACAGTGCATATTACGTTATATTATAAGGTATTTTCAATGATGCACTGCATATTACGTTATACTATATGGTATTTTCAATGATACACTACAAATTACGATATATTATAACGTATTTTCAATGATAAACTACATATTACGATATATTATATGGTATTTTCAATGATACACTGCATATTACGTTATATCATAATGTATCTTCAATGATACACTGCATATTACGGTATATTATAAGATGTTTTCAATGATAAACTACTATATATTATAAGGTATTTTCAATGATGCACTGCATATTACGTTATACTATATGGTATTTTCAATGATACACTACAAATTACGATATATTATAAGGTATTTTCAATGATACACTGCATATTACGTTGTATTATAAAGTATTTTCATTGATAGACTAGAATTACCATATATTCTAAGGTATTTTCAATGATACACTGCATATTACGTTTTATTATAAGGTATTTTCAATGATACACAGCATATTACGTTTTATTATAAGGTATTTTCAATGATACACTGCATATTACGTTATATTATAAGGTATTTTCAATGATACACTGCATATTACGTTTTATTATAAGGTATTTTCAATGATACACTGCATATTACGTTGTATTATAAGGTATTTTCATTGATAGACTAGAATTACCATATATTCTAAGGTATTTTCAATGATACAGTGCATATTACGTTGTATTATAAGGTATTTTCATTGATACACTACAAATTACCATATATTATAAGGTATTTTCAATGATACACTGCATATTACGTTATATCATAATGTATCTTCAATGATACACTGCATATTACGTTATATTATAAGATGTTTTCAATGATAAACTACTATATATTATAAGGTATTTTCAATGATGCACTGCATATTACGTTATACTATATGGTATTTTCAATGATACACTACAAATTACGATATATTATAAGGTATTTTCAATGATACACTGCATATTACGTTGTATTATAAGGTATTTTCATTGATAGACTAGAATTACCATATATTCTAAGGTATTTTCAATGATACACTGCATATTACGTTATATTATAAGGTATTTTCAATGATACACTGCATATTACGTTATATTATAAGGTATTTTCAATGATACACTGCATATTACGTTATATTATAAGGTATTTTCAATGATACACTGCATATTACGTTTTATTATAAGGTATTTTCAAAGATACACTACAAAATTACGATATATTATAAGGTATTTTCGATGATACACTGCATATTACGATATATTAGAAGGTATTTTGATTGATACAGTTCAAATTACCATATATTATAAGGTATTTTCAATGATATACTGCATATTACGTTATATCATAATGTATCTTCAATGATACACTGCATATTACGTTATATTATAAGATGTTTTCAATGATAAACTACTATATATTATAAGGTATTTTCAATGATGCACTGCATATTACGTTATACTATATGGTATTTTCAATGATACACTACAAATTACGATATATTATAAGGTATTTTCAATGATACACTGCATATTACGTTGTATTATAAGGTATTTTCATTGATAGACTAGAATTACCATATATTCTAAGGTATTTTCAATGATACACTGCATATTACGTTTTATTATAAGGTATTTTCAATGATACACTGCATATTACGTTATATCATAAAGCATTTTCAATGATACACTGCATATTACGTTATATTATAAGGTATTTTCAATGATACAGTGCATATTACGTTATATTATAAGGTATTTTCAATGATAAACTACATATTACGATATATTATATGGTATTTTCAATGATACACTGCATATTACGTTATATCATAATGTATCTTCAATGATACACTGCATATTACGGTATATTATAAGATGTTTTCAATGATAAACTACTATATATTATAAGGTATTTTCAATGATGCACTGCATATTACGTTATACTATATGGTATTTTCAATGATACACTACAAATTACGATATATTATAAGGTATTTTCAATGATACACTGCATATTACGTTGTATTATAAAGTATTGTCATTGATAGACTAGAATTACCATATATTCTAAGGTATTTTCAATGATACACTGCATATTACGTTTTATTATAAGGTATTTTCAATGATACACAGCATATTACGTTTTATTATAAGGTATTTTCAATGATACACTGCATATTACGTTATATCATAAGGTATTTTCAATGATACACTGCATATTACGTTTTATTATAAGGTATTTTCAATGATACACTGCATATTACGTTGTATTATAAGGTATTTTCATTGATAGACTAGAATTACCATATATTCTAAGGTATTTTCAATGATACAGTGCATATTACGTTGTATTATAAGGTATTTTCATTGATACACTACAAATTACCATATATTATAAGGTATTTTCAATGATACACTGCATATTACGTTATATTATAAGGTATTTTCAATGATACACTGCATATTACGTTATATTATAAGGTATTTTCAATGATACACTGCATATTACGTTATATTATAAGGTATTTTCAATGATACACTGCATATTACGTTTTATTATAAGGTATTTTCAAAGATACACTAAAAAATTACGATATATTATAAGGTATTTTCGATGATACACTGCATATTACGATATATTAGAAGGTATTTTGATTGATACAGTTCAAATTACCATATATTATAAGGTATTTTCAATGATATACTGCATATTACGTTATATCATAATGTATCTTCAATGATACACTGCATATTACGTTATATTATAAGATGTTTTCAATGATAAACTACTATATATTATAAGGTATTTTCAATGATGCACTGCATATTACGTTATACTATATGGTATTTTCAATGATACACTACAAATTACGATATATTATAAGGTATTTTCAATGATACACTGCATATTACGTTGTATTATAAGGTATTTTCATTGATAGACTAGAATTACCATATATTCTAAGGTATTTTCAATGATACACTGCATATTACGTTTTATTATAAGGTATTTTCAATGATACACTGCATATTACGTTATATCATAAAGTATTTTCAATGATACACTGCATATTACGTTATATTATAAGGTATTTTCAATGATACACTGCATATTACGTTATATTATAAGGTATTTTCAATGATGCACTGCATATTACGTTATACTATATGGTATTTTCAATGATACACTACAAATTACGATATATTATAACGTATTTTCAATGATAAACTACATATTACGATATATTATATGGTATTTTCAATGATACACTGCATATTACGTTATATCATAATGTATCTTCAATGATACACTGCATATTACGGTATATTATAAGATGTTTTCAATGATAAACTACTATATATTATAAGGTATTTTCAATGATGCACTGCATATTACGTTATACTATATGGTATTTTCAATGATACACTACAAATTACGATATATTATAAGGTATTTTCAATGATACACTGCATATTACGTTGTATTATAAAGTATTTTCATTGATAGACTAGAATTACCATATATTCTAAGGTATTTTCAATGATACACTGCATATTACGTTTTATTATAAGGTATTTTCAATGATACACAGCATATTACGTTTTATTATAAGGTATTTTCAATGATACACTGCATATTACGTTATATCATAAGGTATTTTCAATGATACACTGCATATTACGTTTTATTATAAGGTATTTTCAATGATACACTGCATATTACATTATATTATTAGGTATTTTCAATGATACACTAAAAAATTACGATATATTATAAGGTATTTTCGATGATACACTGCATATTACGATATATTAGAAGGTATTTTGATTGATACAGTTCAAATTACCATATATTGTAAGGTATTTTCAATGATATACTGCATATTACGTTATATCATAATGTATCTTCAATGATACACTGCATATTACGTTATATTATAAGATGTTTTCAATGATAAACTACTATATATTATAAGGTATTTTCAATGATGCACTGCATATTACGTTATACTATATGGTATTTTCAATGATACACTACAAATTACGATATATTATAAGGTATTTTCAATGATACACTGCATATTACGTTGTATTATAAGGTATTTTCATTGATAGACTAGAATTACCATATATTCTAAGGTATTTTCAATGATACACTGCATATTACGTTATATTATAAGGTATTTTCAATGATACACTGCATATTACGTTATATTATAAGGTATTTTCAATGATACAGTGCATATTACGTTTTATTATAAGGTATTTTCAATGATACACTGCATATTACGTTGTATTATAAGGTATTTTCATTGATAGACTAGAATTACCATATATTCTAAGGTATTTTCAATGATACACTGCATATTACGTTTTATTATAAGGTATTTTCAATGATACACTGCATATTACGTTATATCATAAAGCATTTTCAATGATACACTGCATATTACGTTATATTATAAGGTATTTTCAATGATACAGTGCATATTACGTTATATTATAAGGTATTTTCAATGATGCACTGCATATTACGTTATACTATATGGTATTTTCAATGATACACTACAAATTACGATATATTATAAGGTATTTTCAATGATACACTGCATATTACGTTGTATTATAAGGTATTTTCATAGATAGACTAGAATTACCATATATTCCAAGGTATTTTCAATGATACACTGCATATTACGTTTTATTATAAGGTATTTTCAATGATACACGTCATATTACGTTATATTATATGGTATTTTCAATGATACACTGCATATTACGTTATATTATAACGTATTTTCAATGATAAACTACATATTACGATATATTATATGGTATTTTCAATGATACACTGCATATTACGTTATATCATAATGTATCTTCAATGATACACTGCATATTACGTTATATTATAAGGTATTTTCAATGATACACTGCATATTACGTTATATTATAAGATGTTTTCAATGATACACTGCATATTACGTTATATCATAAGGTATTTTCAATGATACACTGCATATTACGTTTTATTATAAGGTATTTTCAATGATACACTGCATATTACGTTATATCATAAAGCATTTTCAATGATACACTGCATATTACGTTATATTATAAGGTATTTTCAATGATACAGTGCATATTACGTTATATTATAAGGTATTTTCAATGATGCACTGCATATTACGTTATACTATATGGTATTTTCAATGATACACTACAAATTACGATATATTATAACGTATTTTCAATGATAAACTACATATTACGATATATTATATGGTATTTTCAATGATACACTGCATATTACGTTATATCATAATGTATCTTCAATGATACACTGCATATTACGTTATATTATAAGATGTTTTCAATGATAAACTACTATATATTATAAGGTATTTTCAATGATGCACTGCATATTACGTTATACTATATGGTATTTTCAATGATACACTGCATATTACGTTATATCATAATGTATCTTCAATGATACACTGCATATTACGTTATATTATAAGGTATTTTCAATGATACAGTGCATATTACGTTTTATTATAAGGTATTTTCAATGATACACTGCATATTACGTTGTATTATAAGGTATTTTCATTGATAGACTAGAATTACCATATATTCTAAGGTATTTTCAATGATACACTGCATATTACGTTTTATTATAAGGTATTTTCAATGATACACTGCATATTACGTTATATCATAAAGCATTTTCAATGATACACTGCATATTACGTTATATTATAAGGTATTTTCAATGATACAGTGCATATTACGTTATATTATAAGGTATTTTCAATGATGCACTGCATATTACGTTATACTATATGGTATTTTCAATGATACACTACAAATTACGATATATTATAAGGTATTTTCAATGATACACTGCATATTACGTTGTATTATAAGGTATTTTCATTGATAGACTAGAATTACCATATATTCCAAGGTATTTTCAATGATACACTGCATATTACGTTTTATTATAAGGTATTTTCAATGATACACGTCATATTACGTTATATTATATGGTATTTTCAATGATACACTGCATATTACGTTATATTATAACGTATTTTCAATGATAAACTACATATTACGATATATTATATGGTATTTTCAATGATACACTGCATATTACGTTATATCATAATGTATCTTCAATGATACACTGCATATTACGTTATATTATAAGGTATTTTCAATGATACACTGCATATTACGTTATATTATAAGATGTTTTCAATGATACACTGCATATTACGTTATATCATAAGGTATTTTCAATGATACACTGCATATTACGTTTTATTATAAGGTATTTTCAATGATACACTGCATATTACGTTATATCATAAAGCATTTTCAATGATACACTGCATATTACGTTATATTATAAGGTATTTTCAATGATACACTGCATATTACGTTATATTATAAGGTATTTTCAATGATGCACTGCATATTACGTTATACTATATGGTATTTTCAATGATACACTACAAATTACGATATATTATAACGTATTTTCAATGATAAACTACATATTACGATATATTATATGGTATTTTCAATGATACACTGCATATTACGTTATATCATAATGTATCTTCAATGATACACTGCATATTACGTTATATTATAAGATGTTTTCAATGATAAACTACTATATATTATAAGGTATTTTCAATGATGCACTGCATATTACGTTATACTATATGGTATTTTCAATGATACACTACAAATTACGATATATTATAAGGTATTTTCAATGATACACTTCATATTACGTTGTATTATAAGGTATTTTCATTGATAGACTAGAATTACCATATATTCTAAGGTATTTTCAATGATACACTGCATATTACGTTTTATTATAAGGTATTTTCAATGATACACGGCATATTACGTTATATTATATGGTATTTTCAATGATACACTACAAATTACGATATATTATAAGGTATTTTCAATGATACACTGCATATTACGTTGTATTATAAGGTATTTTCATTGATAGACTAGAATTACCATATATTCTAAGGTATTTTCAATGATACACTGCATATTACGTTTTATTATAAGGTATTTTCAATGATACACTGCATATTACGTTATATTATAAGGTATTTTCAATGATACACTGCATATTACGTTATATTATAAGGTATTTTCAATGATACAGTGCATATTATGTTTTATTATAAGGTATTTTCAATGATACACTGCATATTACGTTGTATTATAAGGTATTTTCATTGATAGACTAGAATTACCATATATTCTAAGGTATTTTCAATGATACACTGCATATTACGTTTTATTATAAGGTATTTTCAATGATACACTGCATATTACGTTATATCATAAAGCATTTTCAATGATACACTGCATATTACGTTATATTATAAGGTATTTTCAATGATACAGTGCATATTACGTTATATTATAAGGTATTTTCAATGATGCACTGCATATTACGTTATACTATATGGTATTTTCAATGATACACTACAAATTACGATATATTATAAGGTATTTTCAATGATACACTGCATATTACGTTGTATTATAAGGTATTTTCATTGATCGACTAGAATTACCATATATTCCAAGGTATTTTCAATGATACACTGCATATTACGTTTTATTATAAGGTATTTTCAATGATACACGGCATATTACGTTATATTATATGGTATTTTCAATGATACACTGCATATTACGTTATATTATAAGGTATTTACAATGATACACTGCATATTACGTTATATCATAAGGTATTTTCAATGATACACTGCATATTACGTTGTATTATAAGGTATTTTCATTGATACACTACAAATTACCATATATTATAAGGTATTTTCAATGATACACTGCATATTACATTATATCATAAGGTATTTTCAATGATACACTAAAAAATTACGATATATTATAAGGTATTTTCGATGATACACTGCATATTACGATATATTAGAAGGTATTTTGATTGATACAGTTCAAATTACCATATATTGTAAGGTATTTTCAATGATATACTGCATATTACGTTATATCATAAATGTATCTTCAATGATACACTGCATATTACGTTATATTATAAGATGTTTTCAATGATAAACTACTATATATTATAAGGTATTTTCAATGATGCACTGCATATTACGTTATACTATATGGTATTTTCAATGATACACTACAAATTACGATATATTATAAGGTATTTTCAATGATACACTGCATATTACGTTGTATTATAAGGTATTTTCATTGATAGACTAGAATTACCATATATTCTAAGGTATTTTCAATGATACACTGCATATTACGTTATATTATAAGGTATTTTCAATGATACACTGCATATTACGTTATATTATAAGGTATTTTCAATGATACAGTGCATATTACGTTTATTATAAGGTATTTTCAATGATACACTGCATATTACGTTGTATTATAAGGTATTTTCATTGATAGACTAGAATTACCATATATTCTAAGGTATTTTTCAATGATACACTGCATATTACGTTTTATTATAAGGTATTTTCAATGATACACTGCATATTACGTTATATCATAAAGCATTTTCAATGATACACTGCATATTACGTTATATTATAAGGTATTTTCAATGATACAGTGCATATTACGTTATATTATAAGGTATTTTCAATGATGCACTGCATATTACGTTATACTATATGGTATTTTCAATGATACACTACAAATTACGATATATTATAAGGTATTTTCAATGATACACTGCATATTACGTTGTATTATAAGGTATTTTCATTGATAGACTAGAATTACCATATATTCCAAGGTATTTTCAATGATACACTGCATATTACGTTTTATTATAAGGTATTTTCAATGATACACGTCATATTACGTTATATTATATGGTATTTTCAATGATACACTGCATATTACGTTATATTATAACGTATTTTCAATGATAAACTACATATTACGATATATTATATGGTATTTTCAATGATACACTGCATATTACGTTATATCATAATGTATCTTCAATGATACACTGCATATTACGTTATATTATAAGGTATTTTCAATGATACACTGCATATTACGTTATATTATAAGATGTTTTCAATGATACACTGCATATTACGTTATATCATAAGGTATTTTCAATGATACACTGCATATTACGTTTTATTATAAGGTATTTTCAATGATACACTGCATATTACGTTATATCATAAAGCATTTTCAATGATACACTGCATATTACGTTATATTATAAGGTATTTTCAATGATACAGTGCATATTACGTTATATTATAAGGTATTTTCAATGATGCACTGCATATTACGTTATACTATATGGTATTTTCAATGATACACTACAAATTACGATATATTATAACGTATTTTCAATGATAAACTACATATTACGATATATTATATGGTATTTTCAATGATACACTGCATATTACGTTATATCATAATGTATCTTCAATGATACACTGCATATTACGTTATATTATAAGATGTTTTCAATGATAAACTACTATATATTATAAGGTATTTTCAATGATGCACTGCATATTACGTTATACTATATTGTATTTTCAATGATACACTACAAATTACGATATATTATAAGGTATTTTCAATGATACACTTCATATTACGTTGTATTATAAGGTATTTTCATTGATAGACTAGAATTACCATATATTCTAAGGTATTTTCAATGATACACTGCATATTACGTTTTATTATAAGGTATTTTCAATGATACACGGCATATTACGTTATATTATATGGTATTTTCAATGATACACTACAAATTACGATATATTATAAGGTATTTTCAATGATACACTGCATATTACGTTGTATTATAAGGTATTTTCATTGATAGACTAGAATTACCATATATTCTAAGGTATTTTCAATGATACACTGCATATTACGTTTTATTATAAGGTATTTTCAATGATACACTAAAAAATTACGATATATTATAAGGTATTTTCGATGATACACTGCATATTACGATATATTAGAAGGCATTTTGATTGATACAGTTCAAATTACCATATATTATAAGGTATTTTCAATGATATACTGCATATTACGTTATATCATAATGTATCTTCAATGATACACTGCATATTACGTTATATTATAAGATGTTTTCAATGATAAACTACTATATATTATAAGGTATTTTCAATGATGCACTGCATATTACGTTATACTATATGGTATTTTCAATGATACACTACAAATTACGATATATTATAAGGTATTTTCAATGATACACTGCATATTACGTTGTATTATAAGGTATTTTCATTGATAGACTAGAATTACCATATATTCCAAGGTATTTTCAATGATACACTGCGTATTACGTTTTATTATAAGGTATTGTCAATGATACACTGCATATTACGTTGTATTATAAGGTATTTTCATTGATACACTACAAATTACCATATATTATAAGGTATTTTCAATGATACACTGCATATTACATTATATCATAAGGTATCTTCAATGATACACTGCATATTACGTTATATTATAAGGTATTTTCAATGATACACTGCATATTACGTTATATTATAAGATGTTTTCAATGATACACTGCATATTACGTTATATCATAAGGTATTTTCAATGATACACTGCATATTACGTTTTATTATAAGGTATTTTCAATGATACACTGCATATTACGTTATATCATAAAGCATTTTCAATGATACACTGCATATTACGTTATATTATAAGGTATTTTCAATGATACAGTGCATATTACGTTATATTATAAGGTATTTTCAATGATGCACTGCATATTACGTTATACTATATGGTATTTTCAATGATACACTACAAATTACGATATATTATAACGTATTTTCAATGATAAACTACATATTACGATATATTATATGGTATTTTCAATGATACACTGCATATTACGTTATATCATAATGTATCTTCAATGATACACTGCATATTACGTTGTATTATAAGGTATTTTCATTGATAGACTAGAATTACCATATATTCCAAGGTATTTTCAATGATACACTGCGTATTACGTTATATTATATGGTATTTTCAATGATACACTGCATATTACGTTATATTATAACGTATTTTCAATGATAAACTACATATTACGATATATTATATGGTATTTTCAATGATACACTGCATATTACGTTATATCATAATGTATCTTCAATGATACACTGCATATTACGTTATATTATAAGGTATTTTCAATGATACACTGCATATTACGTTATATTATAAGATGTTTTCAATGATACACTGCATATTACGTTATATCATAAGGTATTTTCAATGATACACTGCATATTACGTTTTATTATAAGGTATTTTCAATGATACACTGCATATTACGTTATATCATAAAGCATTTTCAATGATACACTGCATATTACGTTATATTATAAGGTATTTTCAATGATACAGTGCATATTACGTTATATTATAAGGTATTTTCAATGATGCACTGCATATTACGTTATACTATATGGTATTTTCAATGATACACTACAAATTACGATATATTATAACGTATTTTCAATGATAAACTACATATTACGATATATTATATGGTATTTTCAATGATACACTGCATATTACGTTATATCATAATGTATCTTCAATGATACACTGCATATTACGTTATATTATAAGATGTTTTCAATGATAAACTACTATATATTATAAGGTATTTTCAATGATGCACTGCATATTACGTTATACTATATGGTATTTTCAATGATACACTACAAATTACGATATATTATAAGGTATTTTCAATGATACACTTCATATTACGTTGTATTATAAGGTATTTTCATTGATAGACTAGAATTACCATATATTCTAAGGTATTTTCAATGATACACTGCATATTACGTTTTATTATAAGGTATTTTCAATGATACACGGCATATTACGTTATATTATATGGTATTTTCAATGATACACTACAAATTACGATATATTATAAGGTATTTTCAATGATACACTGCATATTACGTTGTATTATAAGGTATTTTCATTGATAGACTAGAATTACCATATATTCTAAGGTATTTTCAATGATACACTGCATATTACGTTTTATTATAAGGTATTTTCAATGATACACTAAAAAATTACGATATATTATAAGGTATTTTCGATGATACACTGCATATTACGATATATTAGAAGGCATTTTGATTGATACAGTTCAAATTACCATATATTATAAGGTATTTTCAATGATATACTGCATATTACGTTATATCATAATGTATCTTCAATGATACACTGCATATTACGTTATATTATAAGATGTTTTCAATGATAAACTACTATATATTATAAGGTATTTTCAATGATGCACTGCATATTACGTTATACTATATGGTATTTTCAATGATACACTACAAATTACGATATATTATAAGGTATTTTCAATGATACACTGCATATTACGTTGTATTATAAGGTATTTTCATTGATAGACTAGAATTACCATATATTCCAAGGTATTTTCAATGATACACTGCGTATTACGTTTTATTATAAGGTATTGTCAATGATACACTGCATATTACGTTGTATTATAAGGTATTTTCATTGATACACTACAAATTACCATATATTATAAGGTATTTTCAATGATACACTGCATATTACATTATATCATAAGGTATTTTCAATGATACACTGCATATTACGTTATATTATAAGGTATTTACAATGATACACTGCATATTAGGTTGTATTATAAGGTATTTTCAATGATACACTGCATATTACGTTATATTATATGGTATTTTCAATGATACACTGCATATTACGTTGTATTATAAGGTTTTTTCATTGATAGACTAGAATTACCATATATTCTAAGGTATTTTCAATGATACACTGCATATTACGTTTTATTATAAGGTATTTTCATTGATACACTACAAATTACCATATATTATAAGGTATTTTCAATGATACACTGCATATTACATTATATCATAAGGTATTTTCAATGATACACTGCATATTACGTTATATTATAAGGTATTTACAATGATACACTGCATATTACGTTGTATTATAAGGTATTTTCATTGATACACTACAAATTACCATATATTATAAGGTATTTTCAATGATACACTGCATATTACATTATATCATAAGGTATTTTCAATGATACACAGCATATTACGTTTTATTATAAGGTATTTTCAATGATACACTGCATATTACGTTATATCATAAGGTATTTTCAATGATACACTGCATATTACGTTATATTATAAGGTATTTTCAATGATACACTGCATATTACGTTATATTATAAGGTATTTTCAATGATACACTGCATATTACGTTTTATTATAAGGTATTTTCAATGATACACTGCATATTACATTATATTATTAGGTATTTTCAATGATACACTAAAAAATTACGATATATTATAAGGTATTTTCGATGATACACTGCATATTACGATATATTAGAAGGTATTTTGATTGATACAGTTCAAATTACCATATATTATAAGGTATTTTCAATGATATACTGCATATTACGTTATATCATAATGTATCTTCAATGATACACTGCATATTACGTTATATTATAAGATGTTTTCAATGATAAACTACTATATATTATAAGGTATTTTCAATGATGCACTGCATATTACGTTATATTATAAGATGTTTTCAATGATAAACTACTATATATTATAAGGTATTTTCAATGATACACTGCATATTACGTTATATTATAAGATGTTTTCAATGATAAACTACTATATATTATAAGGTATTTCAATGATACACTGCATATTACGTTATATTATAAGGTATTTTCAATGATACACTGCATATTACGTTTTATTATAAGGTATTTTCAATGATACACTGCATATTACGTTGTATTATAAGGTATTTT
Organism: Lasioglossum lativentre; assembly: GCA_916610255.1. Classification (NCBI taxonomy): domain Eukaryota; kingdom Metazoa; phylum Arthropoda; class Insecta; order Hymenoptera; family Halictidae; genus Lasioglossum; species Lasioglossum lativentre. The sequence continues at coordinate 44,195 of CAKAJI010001105.1, forward strand.
CATTGATAGACTAGAATTACCATATATTCTAAGGTATTTTCAATGATACAGTGCATATTACGTTATATTATAAGGTATTTTCAATGATGCACTGCATATTACGTTATACTATATGGTATTTTCAATGATACACTACAAATTACGATATATTATAAGGTATTTTCAATGATACACTGCATATTACGTTGTATTATAAGGTATTTTCATTGATAGAGTAGAATTACCATATATTCCAAGGTATTTTCAATGATACACTGCGTATTACGTTTTATTATAAGGTATTGTCAATGATACACTGCATATTACGTTGTATTATAAGGTATTTTCATTGATACACTACAAATTACCATATATTATAAGGTATTTTCAATGATACACTGCATATTACATTATATCATAAGGTATTTTCAATGATACACTGCATATTACGTTATATTATAAGGTATTTACAATGATACACTGCATATTAGGTTGTATTATAAGGTATTTTCAATGATACACTGCATATTACGTTATATTATATGGTATTTTCAATGATACACTGCATATTACGTTGTATTATAAGGTTTTTTCATTGATAGACTAGAATTACCATATATTCTAAGGTATTTTCAATGATACACTGCATATTACGTTTTATTATAAGGTATTTTCATTGATACACTACAAATTACCATATATTATAAGGTATTTTCAATGATACACTGCATATTACATTATATCATAAGGTATTTTCAATGATACACTGCATATTACGTTATATTATAAGGTATTTACAATGATACACTGCATATTACGTTGTATTATAAGGTATTTTCATTGATACACTACAAATTACCATATATTATAAGGTATTTTCAATGATACACTGCATATTACATTATATCATAAGGTATTTTCAATGATACACAGCATATTACGTTTTATTATAAGGTATTTTCAATGATACACTGCATATTACGTTATATCATAAGGTATTTTCAATGATACACTGCATATTACGTTATATTATAAGGTATTTTCAATAATACACTGCATATTACGTTATATTATAAGGTATTTTCAATGATACACTGCATATTACGTTTTATTATAAGGTATTTTCAATGATACACTGCATATTACATTATATTATTAGGTATTTTCAATGATACACTAAAAAATTACGATATATTATAAGGTATTTTCGATGATACACTGCATATTACGATATATTAGAAGGTATTTTGATTGATACAGTTCAAATTACCATATATTATAAGGTATTTTCAATGATATACTGCATATTACGTTATATCATAATGTATCTTCAATGATACACTGCATATTACGTTATATTATAAGATGTTTTCAATGATAAACTACTATATATTATAAGGTATTTTCAATGATGCACTGCATATTACGTTATACTATATGGTATTTTCAATGATACACTACAAATTACGATATATTATAAGGTATTTTCAATGATACACTGTATATTACGTTTTATTATAAGGTATTTTCATTGATACACTACAAATTACCATATATTATAAGGTATTTTCAATGATACACTGCATATTACATTATATCATAAGGTATTTTCAATGATACACTGCATATTACGTTATATTATAAGGTATTTACAATGATACACTGCATATTACGTTGTATTATAAGGTATTTTCATTGATACACTACAAATTACCATATATTATAAGGTATTTTCAATGATACACTGCATATTACATTATATCATAAGGTATTTTCAATGATACACTGCATATTACGTTATATTATAAGGTATTTTCAATGATACACTGCATATTACGTTATATTATAAGGTATTTTCAATGATACACTGCATATTACGTTGTATTATAAGGTATTTTCATTGATAGAGTAGAATTACCATATATTCCAAGGTATTTTCAATGATACACTGCATATTACGTTGTATTATAAGGTATTTTCATTGATACACTACAAATTACCATATATTATAAGGTATTTTCAATGATACACTGCATATTACATTATATCATAAGGTATTTTCAATGATACACTGCATATTACGTTATATTATAAGGTATTTACAATGATACACTGCATATTACGTTGTATTATAAGGTATTTTCATTGATACACTACAAATTACCATATATTATAAGGTATTTTCAATGATACACTGCATATTACATTATATCATAAGGTATTTTCAATGATACACTGCATATTACGTTATATTATAAGGTATTTTCAATGATACACTGCATATTACGTTATATTATAAGGTATTTTCAATGATACACTACAAATTACGATATATTATAAGGTATTTTCGATGATACACTGCATATTACGATATATTATAAGGTATTTTGATTGATACAGTTCAAATTACCATATATCATAAGGTATTTTCAATGATACACTGCATATTACGTTATATTATAAGGTATTTTCAATGATACACTGCATATTACGTTATATTATAAGGTATTTTCAATGATGCACTGCATATTACGTTATACTATAAGGTATTTTCAATGATACACTGCATATTACGTTATATTATAAGGTATTTTCAATGATGCACTGCATATTACGGTATACTATATGGTATTTTCAATGATACACTACAAATTACGATATATTATAAGGTATTTTCAATGATACACTGCATATTACGTTGTATTATAAGGTATTTTCATTGATAGACTAGAATTACCATATATTCTAAGGTATTTTCAATGATGCACTGCATATTACGTTATACTATATGGTATTTTCAATGATACACTACAAATTACGTTATATCATAAGGTATTTTCAATGATACACTGCATAGTACGTTATATTATAAGGTATTTTCAATGATACACTGCATATTACGCTATATCATAAGGTATTTTCAATGATAAAGTGCATATTACGTTATATTATAAGATGTTTTCAATGATAAACTACTATATTTTATAAGGTATTTTCAATGATACACTGCATATTACGTTATATTATAAGGTATTTTTAATGATACACTACAAATTACGATATATTATAGGGTATTTTCAATGATACACTGCATATTACGTTTTATTATAAGGTATTTTCAATGATACACTGCATATTACGTTATATCATAAAGTATTTTCAATGATACACTGCATATTACGTTATATTATAAGCTATTTTCAATGATACACTGCATATTACGTTATATTATAAGGTATTTTCAATGATACACTGCATATTACGTTATATTATAAGGTATTTTCAATGATACACTACAAATTACGATATATTATAAGGTATTTTCGATGATACACTGCATATTACGATATATTAGAAGGTATATTGATTGATACAGTTCAAATTACCATATATTATAAGGTATTTTCAATGATACACTGCATATTACGTTATATTATAAGGTATTTTTAATGATACACTACAAATTACGATATATTATAGGGTATTTTCAATGATACACTGCATATTACGTTTTATCATAAGGTATTTTCAATGATACACTGCATATTACGTTATATTATAAGGTATTTACAATGATACACTGCATATTACGTTGTATTATAAGGTATTTTCATTGATACACTACAAATTACCATATATTATAAGGTATTTTCAATGATACACTGCATATTACATTATATCATAAGGTATTTTCAATGATACACTGCATATTACGTTATATTATAAGGTATTTTCGATGATACACTGCATATTACGATATATTAGAAGGTATTTTGATTGATACAGTTCAAATTACCATATATCATAAGGTATTTTCAATGATACACTTCGTATTACGTTATATTATAAGGTATTTTCAATGATACACTGCATATTACGTTATATTATAAGGTATTTTCAATGATGCACTGCATATTACGTTATATTATAAGGTATTTTCGATGATACACTGCATATTACGATATATTAGAAGGTATTTTGATTGATACAGTTCAAATTACCATATATCATAAGGTATTTTCAATGATACACTGCATATTACGTTATATTATATGGTATTTTCAATGATACACTGCATATTACGTTATATTATAAAGTATTTGCAATGATAAACTATATATTACGATATATTATATGGTATTTTCAATGATACACTGCATATTACGTTATATTATAAGATGTTTTCAATGATAAACTACTATATTTTATAAGGTATTTTCAATGATACACTGCATATTACGTTATATTATAAGGTATTTTTAATGATACACTACAAATTACGATATATTATAGGGTATTTTCAATGATACACTGCATATTACGTTTTATTATAAGGTATTTTCAATGATACACTGCATATTACGTTATATCATAAAGTATTTTCAATGATACACTGCATATTACGTTATATTATAAGGTATTTTCAATGATACACTGCATATTACGTTATATCATAAGGTATTTTCAATGATAAAGTGCATATTACGTTATATTATAAGATGTTTTCAATGATAAACTACTATATTTTATAAGGTATTTTCAATGATACACTGCATATTACATTATATCATAAGGTATTTTCAATGATAAAGTGCATATTACGTTATATTATAAGATGTTTTCAATGATAAACTACTATATTTTATAAGGTATTTTCAATGATACACTGCATATTACATTATATCATAAGGTATTTTCAATGATACACTGCATATTACATTATATCATAAGGTATTTTCAATGATACACTGCATATTACGTTGTATTATAAGGTATTTTCATTGATACACTACAAATTACCATATATTATAAGGTATTTTCAATGATACACTGCATATTACATTATATCATAAGGTATTTTCAATGATACACTGCATAGTACGTTATATTATAAGGTATTTTCAATGGTACACTGCATATTACGTTATATCATAAGGTATTTTCAATGATAAATTGCATATTACGTTATATTATAAGATGTTTTCAATGATAAACTACTATATTTTATAAGGTATTTTCAATGATACACTGCATATTACGTTATATTATAAGGTATTTTTAATGATACACTACAAATTACGATATATTATAGGGTATTTTCAATGATACACTGCATATTACGTTTTATTATAAGGTATTTTCAATGATACACTGCATATTACGTTATATCATAAAGTATTTTCAATGATACACTGCATATTACGTTATATTATAAGGTATTTTCAATGATACAGTGCATATTACGTTATATTATAAGGTATTTTCAATGATGCACTGCATATTACGTTATACTATATGGTATTTTCAATGATACACTACAAATTACGTTATATCATAAGGTATTTTCAATGATACACTGCATAGTACGTTATATTATAAGGTATTTTCAATGATACACTGCATATTACGTTATATCATAAGGTATTTTCAATGATAAAGTGCATATTACGTTATACTATATGGTATTTTCAATGATAAACTACTATATTTTATAAGGTATTTTCAATGATACACTGCATATTACGTTATATTATAAGGTATTTTTAATGATATACTACAAATTACGATATATTATAGGGTATTTTCAATGATACACTGCATATTACGTTTTATTATAAGGTATTTTCAATGATACACTGCATATTACGTTATATCATAAAGTATTTTCAATGATACACTGCATATTACGTTATATTATAAGGTATTTTCAATGATACACTGCATATTACGTTATATCATAAGGTATTTTCAATGATAAAGTGCATATTACGTTATATTATAAGATGTTTTCAATGATAAACTACTATATTTTATAAGGTATTTTCAATGATACACTGCATATTACATTACATCATAAGGTATTTTCAATGATACACTGCATATTACGTTATATTATAAGGTATTTTCAATGATACACTGCATATTACGTTATATTATAAGGTATTTTCAATGATACACTACAAATTACGATATATTATAAGGTATTTTCGATGATACACTGCATATTACGATATATTAGAAGGTATTTTGATTGATACAGTTCAAATTACCATATATTATAAGGTATTTTCAATGATACACTGCATATTACGTTATATCATAAGGTATTTTCAAAGATAAAGTGCATATTACGTTATATTATAAGATGTTTTCAATGATAAACTACTATATTTTATAAGGTATTTTCAATGATACACTGCATATTACGTTATATTATAAGGTATTTTTATTGATACACTACAAATTACGATATATTATAGGGTATTTTCAATGATACACTGCATATTACGTTATATTATAAGGTATTTTCAATGATACACTGCATATTACGTTATATCATAAGGTATTTTCAATGGTAGACTGCATATTACGTTATATTATAAGGTATTTTCAATGATACACTGCATATTACGTTATATTATAAGGTATTTTCAATGATACACTGCATATTACGTTATATTATAAGGTATTTTCAATGATACACTGCATATTACGTTATATTATAAGGTATTTCCAACCGATGCACTGCATATTACGTTATACTATAAGGTATTTTCAATGATACACTGCATATTACGTTATATTATAAGGTATTTTCAATGATGCACTGCATATTACGTTATACTATATGGTATTTTCAATGATACACTACAAATTACGATATATTATAAGGTATTTTCAATGATACACTGCATATTACGTTGTATTATAAGGTATTTTCATTGATAGACTAGAATTACCATATATTCTAAGGTATTTTCAATGATACACTGCATATTACGTTTTATTCCAAGGTATTTTCAATGATACACTGCATATTACGTTTTATTATAAGGTATTTTCAATGATACACGGCATATTACGTTATATTATATGGTATTTTCAATGATACACTGCATATTACGTTATATTATAACGTATTTTCAATGATAAACTACATATTACGATATATTATATGGTATTTTCAATGATACACTGCATATTACATTATATTATAAGGTATTTTCGTTGATACATTACAAATTACCATATATTATAAGGTATTTTCAATGATAAACTGCATATTACGTTATATCATAAGGTACTTGCAATGATACACTGCATATTACGTTATATCATAAGGTATTTTCAATGATACACTGCATAGTACGTTATATTATAAGGTATTTTCAATGATACACTGCATATTACGTTATATCATAAGGTATTTTCAATGATAAAGTGCATATTACGTTATATTATAAGATGTTTTCAATGATAAACTAATATATTTTATAAGGTATTTTCAATGATACACTGCATATTACGTTATATTATAAGGTATTTTTAATGATACACTACAAATTACGATATATTATAGGGTATTTTCAATGATACACTGCATATTACGTTGTATTATAAGGTATTTTCATTGATAGACTAGAATTACCATATATTCTAAGGTATTTTCAATGATACACTGCATATTACGTTTTATTCCAAGGTATTTTCAATGATACACTGCATATTACGTTTTATTATAAGGTATTTTCAATGATACACGGCATATTACGTTATATTATATGGTATTTTCAATGATACACTGCATATTACGTTATATTATAACGTATTTTCAATGATAAACTACATATTACGATATATTATATGGTATTTTCAATGATTCACTGCATATTACATTATATTATAAGGTATTTTCGTTGATACATTACAAATTACCATATATTATAAGGTATTTTCAATGATAAACTGCATATTACGTTATATCATAAGGTACTTGCAATGATACACTGCATATTACGTTATATCATAAGGTATTTTCAATGATACACTACATAGTACGTTATATTATAAGGTATTTTCAATGATACACTGCATATTACATTATATCATAAGGTATTTTCAATGATACACTGCATAGTACGTTATATTATAAGGTATTTTCAATGGTACACTGCATATTACGTTATATCATAAGGTATTTTCAATGATAAATTGCATATTACGTTATATTATAAGATGTTTTCAATGATAAACTACTATATTTTATAAGGTATTTTCAATGATACACTGCATATTACGTTATATTATAAGGTATTTTTAATGATACACTACAAATTACGATATATTATAGGGTATTTTCAATGATACACTGCATATTACGTTTTATTATAAGGTATTTTCAATGATACACTGCATATTACGTTATATCATAAAGTATTTTCAATGATACACTGCATATTACGTTATATTATAAGGTATTTTCAATGATACAGTGCATATTACGTTATATTATAAGGTATTTTCAATGATGCACTGCATATTACGTTATACTATATGGTATTTTCAATGATACACTACAAATTACGTTATATCATAAGGTATTTTCAATGATACACTGCATAGTACGTTATATTATAAGGTATTTTCAATGATACACTGCATATTACGTTATATCATAAGGTATTTTCAATGATAAAGTGCATATTACGTTATACTATATGGTATTTTCAATGATAAACTACTATATTTTATAAGGTATTTTCAATGATACACTGCATATTACGTTATATTATAAGGTATTTTTAATGATACACTACAAATTACGATATATTATAGGGTATTTTCAATGATACACTGCATATTACGTTTTATTATAAGGTATTTTCAATGATACACTGCATATTACGTTATATCATAAAGTATTTTCAATGATACACTGCATATTACGTTATATTATAAGGTATTTTCAATGATACACTGCATATTACGTTATATCATAAGGTATTTTCAATGATAAAGTGCATATTACGTTATATTATAAGATGTTTTCAATGATAAACTACTATATTTTATAAGGTATTTTCAATGATACACTGCATATTACATTATATCATAAGGTATTTTCAATGATACACTGCATATTACGTTATATTATAAGGTATTTTCAATGATACACTGCATATTACGTTATATTATAAGGTATTTTCAATGATACACTACAAATTACGATATATTATAAGGTATTTTCGATGATACACTGCATATTACGATATATTAGAAGGTATTTTGATTGATACAGTTCAAATTACCATATATTATAAGGTATTTTCAATGATACACTGCATATTACGTTATATCATAAGGTATTTTCAAAGATAAAGTGCATATTACGTTATATTATAAGATGTTTTCAATGATAAACTACTATATTTTATAAGGTATTTTCAATGATACACTGCATATTACGTTATATTATAAGGTATTTTTATTGATACACTACAAATTACGATATATTATAAGGTATTTTCAATGATACACTGCATATTACGTTATATTATAAGGTATTTTCAATGATACACTGCATATTACGTTATATCATAAGGTATTTTCAATGGTAGACTGCATATTACGTTATATTATAAGGTATTTTCAATGATACACTGCATATTACGTTATATTATAAGGTATTTTCAATGATACACTGCATATTACGTTATATTATAAGGTATTTTCAATGATACACTGCATATTACGTTATATTATAAGGTATTTCCAACCGATGCACTGCATATTACGTTATACTATAAGGTATTTTCAATGATACACTGCATATTACGTTATATTATAAGGTATTTTCAATGATGCACTGCATATTACGTTATACTATATGGTATTTTCAATGATACACTACAAATTACGATATATTATAAGGTATTTTCAATGATACACTGCATATTACGTTGTATTATAAGGTATTTTCATTGATAGACTAGAATTACCATATATTCTAAGGTATTTTCAATGATACACTGCATATTACGTTTTATTCCAAGGTATTTTCAATGATACACTGCATATTACGTTTTATTATAAGGTATTTTCAATGATACACGGCATATTACGTTATATTATATGGTATTTTCAATGATACACTGCATATTACGTTATATTATAACGTATTTTCAATGATAAACTACATATTACGATATATTATATGGTATTTTCAATGATACACTGCATATTACATTATATTATAAGGTATTTTCGTTGATACATTACAAATTACCATATATTATAAGGTATTTTCAATGATAAACTGCATATTACGTTATATCATAAGGTACTTGCAATGATACACTGCATATTACGTTATATCATAAGGTATTTTCAATGATACACTGCATAGTACGTTATATTATAAGGTATTTTCAATGATACACTGCATATTACGTTATATCATAAGGTATTTTCAATGATAAAGTGCATATTACGTTATATTATAAGATGTTTTCAATGATAAACTAATATATTTTATAAGGTATTTTCAATGATACACTGCATATTACGTTATATTATAAGGTATTTTTAATGATACACTACAAATTACGATATATTATAGGGTATTTTCAATGATACACTGCATATTACGTTGTATTATAAGGTATTTTCATTGATAGACTAGAATTACCATATATTCTAAGGTATTTTCAATGATACACTGCATATTACGTTTTATTCCAAGGTATTTTCAATGATACACTGCATATTACGTTTTATTATAAGGTATTTTCAATGATACACGGCATATTACGTTATATTATATGGTATTTTCAATGATACACTGCATATTACGTTATATTATAACGTATTTTCAATGATAAACTACATATTACGATATATTATATGGTATTTTCAATGATTCACTGCATATTACATTATATTATAAGGTATTTTCGTTGATACATTACAAATTACCATATATTATAAGGTATTTTCAATGATAAACTGCATATTACGTTATATCATAAGGTACTTGCAATGATACACTGCATATTACGTTATATCATAAGGTATTTTCAATGATACACTACATAGTACGTTATATTATAAGGTATTTTCAATGATACACTGCATATTACGTTATATCATAAGATGTTTTCAATGATAAACTACTATATTTTATAAGGTATTTTCAATGATACACTGCATATTACGTTATATTATAAGGTATTTTTAATGATACACTACAAATTACGATATATTATAGGGTATTTTCAATGATACACTGCATATTACGTTTTATTATAAGGTATTTTCAATGATACACTGCATATTACGTTATATCATAAAGTATTTTCAATGATACACTGCATATTACGTTATATTATAAGGTATTTTCAATGATACAGTGCATATTACGTTATATTATAAGGTATTTTCAATGATGCACTGCATATTACGTTATACTATATGGTATTTTCAATGATACACTACAAATTACGATATATTATAAGGTATTATCAATGATACACTGCATATTACGTTGTATTATAAGGTATTTTCATTGATAGACTAGAATTACCATATATTCCAAGGTATTTTCAATGATACACTGCATATTACGTTATATCATAAGGTATTTTCAATGATACACTGCATATTACGTTATATTATAAGGTATTTTCAATGATACACTGCATATTACGTTGTATTATAACGTATTTTCATTGATAGACTAGAATTACCATATATTCTAAGGTATTTTCAATGATACACTGCATATTACGTTTTATTCCAAGGTATTTTCAATGATACACTGCATATTACGTTTTATTATAAGGTATTTTCAATGATACACGGCATATTACGTTATATTATATGGTATTTTCAATGATACACTGCATATTACGTTATATTATAACGTATTTTCAATGATAAACTACATATTACGATATATTATATGGTATTTTCAATGATACACTGCATATTACATTATATTATAAGGTATTTTCGTTGATACATTACAAATTACCATATATTATAAGGTATTTTCAATGATACACTGCATATTACGTTATATCATAAGGTATTTTCAATGATACACGGCATATTACGTTATATTATAAGGTATTTTCAATGATACACTGCATATTACGTTATATTATAAGGTATTTTCAATGATACACTGCATATTACGTTGTATTATAAGGTATTTTGAATGATACACTGCATATTACGTTATATTATAAGGTATTTTCAATGATACACTGCATATTACGTTATATTATAAGGTATTTTCAATGATACACTGCATTTTACGTTATATCATAAGGTATTTTCAATGATACACTGCATATTACGTAATATTACAAGGTATTTTCAATGATACACTGCATATTACGTTATATTATAAGGTATTTTCAATGATGCACTGCATATTACGTTATACTATATGGTATTTTCAATGATACACTACAAATTACGATATATTATAAGGTATTTTCAATGATACACTGCATATTACGTTGTATTATAAGGTTTTTTCATTGATAGACAAGAATTACCATATATTCTAAGGTATTTTCAATGATACACTGCATATTACGTTTTATTATAAGGTATTTTCAATGATACACTGCATATTACGTTTTATTATAAGGTATTTTCAATGATGCACTGCATATTACGTTATACAATATGGTATTTTCAATGATACACTACAAATTACGATATATTATAAGGTATTTTCAATGATACACTGCATATTACGTTATATTATTAGGTATTTTCAATGATACACTAAAAAATTACGATATATTATAGGGTATTTTCAATGATACACTGCATATTACGTTATATGATAAGGTATTTTCAATGATACACTACAAATTACGATATATTATAAGGTATTTTCGATGATACACTGCATTTTACGATATATTAGAAGGTATTTTGATTGATACAGTTCAAATTACCATATATTATAAGGTATTTTCAATGATACACTGAATATTACGTTATATCATAAGGTATTTTCAATGATAAAGTGCATATTACGTTATATTATAAGATGTTTTCAATGATAAACTACTATATTTTATAAGGTATTTTCAATGATACACTGCATATTACGTTTTATTATAAGGTATTTTCAATGATGCACTGCATATTACGTTATACAATATGGTATTTTCAATGATACACTACAAATTACGATATATTATAAGGTATTTTCGATGATACACTGCATTTTACGATATATTAGAAGGTATTTTGATTGATACAGTTCAAATTACCATATATTATAAGGTATTTTCAATGATACACTGCATATTACGTTATATCATAAGGTATTTTCAATGATAAAGTGCATATTACGTTATATTATAAGATGTTTTCAATGATAAACTACTATATTTTATAAGGTATTTTCAATGATACACTGCATATTACGTTATATTATAAGGTATTTTTAATGATACACTACAAATTACGATATATTATAGGGTATTTTCAATGATACACTGCATATTACCTTATATTATAAGGTATTTTGAATGATACACTGCATATTACGTTATATCATAAGGTATTTTCAATGATACACTGCATATTACGTTATATTATAAGGTATTTTCAATGATACACTGCATATTACGTTATATGATAAGGTATTTTCAATGATACACTGCATATTACGTTATATTATAAGGTATTTTCAATGATACACTGCATATTACGTTTTATTATAAGGTATTTTCAATGATACACTGCATATTACGTTATATCATAAGGTATTTTCAATGATAAAGTGCATATTACGTTATATTATAAGATGTTTTCAATGATAAACTACTATATTTTATAAGGTATTTTCAATGATACACTGCATAGTACGTTATATTATAAGGTATTTTTAATGATACACTACAAATTACGATATATTATAGGGTATTTTCAATGATACACTGCATATTACGTTATATTATAAGGTATTTTCAATGATACACTGCATATTACGTTATATCATAAAGTATTTTCAATGATACACTGCATATTACGTTATATCATAAGGTATTTTCAATGATACACTGCATATTACGTTATATTATAAGGTATTTTCAATGATACACTGCATATTACGTTATATCATAAGGTATTTTCAATGATACACTGCATATTACGTTATATTATAAGGTATTTTCAATGATACACTGCATATTACGTTATATCATAAGGTTTTTTCAATGATACACTGCATATTACGTTATATTATAAGGTATTTTCAATGATACACTGCATATTACGTTATATTATAAGGTATTTTCAATGATACACTACAAATTACGATATATTATAAGGTATTTTCAATAATACACTGCATATTACGTTATATTATAAGATGTTTTCAATGATAAACTACTATATATTATAAGGTATTTTCAATGATGCACTGCATATTACGTTATACTATATGGTATTTTCAATGATACACTACAAATTACGATATATTATAAGGTATTTTCAATGATACACTGCATATTACGTTATATTATAAGGTATTTTCAATGATACACTGCATATTACGTTATATTATAAGGTATTTTCATTGATACACTACAAATTACCATATATTATAAGGTATTTTCAATTATACACTGCATATTACATGTTATTATAAGGTACTTTCAATGATACACTGCATATTACGTTATATTATAAGGTATTTTCAATGATACACTGCATATTACGTTATATTATAAGGTATTTTCATTGATACACTACAAATTACCATATATTATAAGGTATTTTCAATGATACACTGCATATTACATTATATCATAACGTATTTTCAATGATACACTGCATATTACGTTATATTATATGTATTTTCAATGATACACTGCAAATGACGTTATATTATAAGATGTTTTCAATGATACACTGCATATTACGTTATATTATGAGGTATTTTCAATGATGCACTGCATATTACGTTATACTATATGGTATTTTCAATGATACACTACAAATTACGATATATTATAAGGTATTTTCAATGATACACTGCATATTACGTTGTATTATAAGGTATTTTCAATGATACACTGCATATTACGTTATATTATAAGGCATTTTCAATGATACACTGCATATTACGTTTTATTATAAGGTATTTTCAATGATACACTGCATATTACGTTATATCATAAAGTATTTTCAATGATACACTGCATATTACGTTATATTATAAGGTATTTTCAATGATACAGTGCATATTACGTTATATTATAAGGTATTTTCAATGATGCACTGCATATTACGTTATACTATATGGTATTTTCAATGATACACTTCAAATTACGATATATTATAAGGTATTTTCAATGATACACTGCATATTACGTTGTATTATAAGGTATTTTCATTGATAGACTAGAATTACCATATATTCCAAGGTATTTTCAATGATACACTGCATATTACGTTTTATTATAAGGTATTTTCAATGATACACTGCATATTACGTTATATTATATGGTATTTTCAATGATACACTGCATATTACGTTATATTATTAGGTATTTTCAATGATACACTAAAAAATTACGATATATTATAGGGTATTGTCAATGATACACTACAAATTACGATATATTATAAGGTATTTTCGATGATACACTGCATTTTACGATATATTAGAAGGTATTTTGATTGATACAGTTCAAATTACCATATATTATAAGGTATTTTCAATGATATACTGCACATTACGTTACATCATAAGGTATTTTCAATGATACACTGCATATTACATTATATCATAAGGTATTTTCAATGATACACTGCATATTACGTTATATTATATGTATTTTCAATGATACACTGCAAATGACGTTATATTATAAGATGTTTTCAATGATACACTGCATATTACGTTATATTATGAGGTATTTTCAATGTTGCACTACATATTACGTTATACTATATGGTATTTTCAATGATACACTACAAATTACGATATATTATAAGGTATTTTCAATGATACACTGCATATTACGTTATATTATAAAGTATTGTCAATGATAAACTATATATTACGATATATTATATGGTATTTTCAATGATACACTGCATATTACGTTTTATTATAAGGTATTTTCAATGATACACTGCATATTACGTTATATTATAAGATGTTTTCAATGATAAACTACTATATATTATAAGGTATTTTGAATGATGCACTGCATATTACGTTATACTATATGGTATTTTCAATGATACACTACAAATTACGATATATTATAAGGTATTTTCAATAATACACTGCATATTACGTTATATTATAAGATGTTTTCAATGATAAACTACTATATATTATAAGGTATTTTCAATGATGCACTGCATATTACGTTATACTATATGGTATTTTCAATGATACACTACAAATTACGATATATTATAAGGTATTTTCAATGATACACTGCATATTACGTTATATTATAAGGTATTTTCAATGATACACTGCATATTACGTTATATTATAAGGTATTTTCATTGATACACTACAAATTACCATATATTATAAGGTATTTTCAATTATACACTGCATATTACATGTTATTATAAGGTACTTTCAATGATACACTGCATATTACGTTATATTATAAGGTATTTTCAATGATACACTGCATATTACGTTATATTATAAGGTATTTTCATTGATACACTACAAATTACCATATATTATAAGGTATTTTCGATGATACACTGCATTTTACGATATATTAGAAGGTATTTTGATTGATACAGTTCAAATTACCATATATTATAAGGTATTTTCAATGATATACTGCACATTACGTTACATCATAAGGTATTTTCAATGATACACTGCATATTACATTATATCATAAGGTATTTTCAATGATACACTGCATATTACGTTATATTATATGTATTTTCAATGATACACTGCAAATGACGTTATATTATAAGATGTTTTCAATGATACACTGCATATTACGTTATATTATGAGGTATTTTCAATGATGCACTACATATTACGTTATACTATATGGTATTTTCAATGATACACTACAAATTACGATATATTATAAGGTATTTTCAATGATACACTGCATATTACGTTATATTATAAAGTATTGTCAATGATAAACTATATATTACGATATATTATATGGTATTTTCAATGATACACTGCATATTACGTTTTATTATAAGGTATTTTCAATGATACACTGCATATTACGTTATATTATAAGATGTTTTCAATGATAAACTACTATATATTATAAGGTATTTTGAATGATGCACTGCATATTACGTTATACTATATGGTATTTTCAATGATACACTACAAATTACGATATATTATAAGGTATTTTCAATAATACACTGCATATTACGTTATATTATAAGATGTTTTCAATGATAAACTACTATATATTATAAGGTATTTTCAATGATGCACTGCATATTACGTTATACTATATGGTATTTTCAATGATACACTACAAATTACGATATATTATAAGGTATTTTCAATGATACACTGCATATTACGTTATATTATAAGGTATTTTCAATGATACACTGCATATTACGTTATATTATAAGGTATTTTCATTGATACACTACAAATTACCATATATTATAAGGTATTTTCAATTATACACTGCATATTACATGTTATTATAAGGTACTTTCAATGATACACTGCATATTACGTTATATTATAAGGTATTTTCAATGATACACTGCATATTACGTTATATTATAAGGTATTTTCATTGATACACTACAAATTACCATATATTATGAGGTATTTTCAATGATACACTGCATATTACATTATATCATAACGTATTTTCAATGATACACTGCATATTACGTTATATTATATGTATTTTCAATGATACACTGCAAATGACGTTATATTATAAGATGTTTTCAATGATACACTGCATATTACGTTATATTATGAGGTATTTTCAATGATGCACTGCATATTACGTTATACTATATGGTATTTTCAATGATACACTACAAATTACGATATATTATAAGGTATTTTCAATGATACACTACAAATTACCATATATTATAAGGTATTTTCAATGATACACTGCATATTACGTTATATTATAAGGTATTTTCAATGATACACTGCATATTACGTTATATTATAAGGTATTTTCATTGATACACTGCATATTACGTTATATTATAAGGTATTTTCAATTATACACTGCATATTACATGTTATTATAAGGTACTTTCAATGATACACTGCATATTACGTTATATTATAAGGTATTTTCAATGATACACTGCATATTACGTTATATTATAAGGTATTTTCATTGATACACTACAAATTACCATATATTATAAGGTATTTTCAATGATACACTGCATATTACATTATATCATAACGTATTTTCAATGATACACTGCATATTACGTTATATTATATGTATTTTCAATGATACACTGCAAATGACGTTATATTATAAGATGTTTTCAATGATACACTGCATATTACGTTATATTATGAGGTATTGTCAATGATGCACTGCATATTACGTTATACTATATGGTATTTTCAATGATACACTACAAATTACGATATATTATAAGGTATTTTCAATGATACACTGCATATTACGTTGTATTATAAGGTATTTTCAATGATACACTGCATATTACGTTATATTATAAGGCATTTTCAATGATACACTGCATATTACGTTATATTATAAGGTATTTTCATTGATACACTACAAATTACCATATATTATAAGGTATTTTCAATTATACACTGCATATTACATGTTATTATAAGGTACTTTCAATGATACACTGCATATTACGTTATATTATAAGGTATTTTCAATGATACACTGCATATTACGTTATATTATAAGGTATTTTCATTGATACACTACAAATTACCATATATTATAAGGTATTTTCAATGATACACTGCATATTACGTTATATCATAAAGTATTTTCAATGATACACTGCATATTACGTTATATTATAAGGTATTTTCAATGATACAGTGCATATTACGTTATATTATAAGGTATTTTCAATGATGCACTGCATATTACGTTATACTATATGGTATTTTCAATGATACACTTCAAATTACGATATATTATAAGGTATTTTCAATGATACACTGCATATTACGTTGTATTATAAGGTATTTTCATTGATAGACTAGAATTACCATATATTCCAAGGTATTTTCAATGATACACTGCATATTACGTTTTATTATAAGGTATTTTCAATGATACACGGCATATTACGTTATATTATATGGTATTTTCAATGATACACTGCATATTACGTTATATTATTAGGTATTTTCAATGATACACTAAAAAATTACGATATATTATAGGGTATTGTCAATGATACACTACAAATTACGATATATTATAAGGTATTTTCGATGATACACTGCATTTTACGATATATTAGAAGGTATTTTGATTGATACAGTTCAAATTACCATATATTATAAGGTATTTTCAATGATATACTGCACATTACGTTACATCATAAGGTATTTTCAATGATACACTGCATATTACATTATATCATAAGGTATTTTCAATGATACACTGCATATTACGTTATATTATATGTATTTTCAATGATACACTGCAAATGACGTTATATTATAAGATGTTTTCAATGATACACTGCATATTACGTTATATTATGAGGTATTTTCAATGATGCACTACATATTACGTTATACTATATGGTATTTTCAATGATACACTACAAATTACGATATATTATAAGGTATTTTCAATGATACACTGCATATTACGTTATATTATAAAGTATTGTCAATGATAAACTATATATTACGATATATTATATGGTATTTTCAATGATACACTGCATATTACGTTTTATTATAAGGTATTTTCAATGATACACTGCATATTACGTTATATTATAAGATGTTTTCAATGATAAACTACTATATATTATAAGGTATTTTGAATGATGCACTGCATATTACGTTATACTATATGGTATTTTCAATGATACACTACAAATTAC
The DNA here is from genome assembly GCA_916610255.1 of Lasioglossum lativentre. Classification (NCBI taxonomy): domain Eukaryota; kingdom Metazoa; phylum Arthropoda; class Insecta; order Hymenoptera; family Halictidae; genus Lasioglossum; species Lasioglossum lativentre. Next base: position 64,076 of record CAKAJI010001105.1, read on the forward strand.
GATATATTATAAGGTATTTTCAATAATACACTGCATATTACGTTATATTATAAGATGTTTTCAATGATAAACTACTATATATTATAAGGTATTTTCAATGATGCACTGCATATTACGTTATACTATATGGTATTTTCAATGATACACTACAAATTACGATATATTATAAGGTATTTTCAATGATACACTGCATATTACGTTATATTATAAGATATTTTCAATGATACACTGCATATTACGTTATATTATAAGGTATTTTCATTGATACACTACAAATTACCATATATTATAAGGTATTTTCAATTATACACTGCATATTACATGTTATTATAAGGTACTTTCAATGATACACTGCATATTACGTTATATTATAAGGTATTTTCAATGATACACTGCATATTACGTTATATTATAAGGTATTTTCATTGATACACTACAAATTACGATATATTATAAGGTATTTTCAATGATACACTGCATATTACGTTATATTATAAGGTATTTTCAATGATACACTGCATATTACGTTATATTATAAGGTATTTTCATTGATACACTACAAATTACCATATATTATAAGGTATTTTCAATTATACACTGCATATTACATGTTATTATAAGGTACTTTCAATGATACACTGCATATTACGTTATATTATAAGGTATTTTCAATGATACACTGCATATTACGTTATATTATAAGGTATTTTCATTGATACACTACAAATTACCATATATTATAAGGTATTTTCAATGATACACTGCATATTACATTATATCATAACGTATTTTCAATGATACACTGCATATTACGTTATATTATATGTATTTTCAATGATACACTGCAAATGACGTTATATTATAAGATGTTTTCAATGATACACTGCATATTACGTTATATTATGAGGTATTTTCAATGATGCACTGCATATTACGTTATACTATATGGTATTTTCAATGATACACTACAAATTACGATATATTATAAGGTATTTTCAATGATACACTGCATATTACGTTGTATTATAAGGTATTTTCAATGATACACTGCATATTACGTTATATTATAAGGCATTTTCAATGATACACTGCATATTACGTTATATTATAAGGTATTTTCATTGATACACTACAAATTACCATATATTATAAGGTATTTTCAATTATACACTGCATATTACATGTTATTATAAGGTACTTTCAATGATACACTGCATATTACGTTATATTATAAGGTATTTTCAATGATACACTGCATATTACGTTATATTATAAGGTATTTTCATTGATACACTACAAATTACCATATATTATAAGGTATTTTCAATGATACACTGCATATTACGTTATATCATAAAGTATTTTCAATGATACACTGCATATTACGTTATATTATAAGGTATTTTCAATGATACACTGCATATTACGTTATATTATAAGGTATTTTCATTGATACACTACAAATTACCATATATTATAAGGTATTTTCAATGATACACTGCATATTACATTATATCATAACGTATTTTCAATGATACACTGCATATTACGTTATATTATATGTATTTTCAATGATACACTGCAAATGACGTTATATTATAAGATGTTTTCAATGATACACTGCATATTACGTTATATTATGAGGTATTTTCAATGATGCACTGCATATTACGTTATACTATATGGTATTTTCAATGATACACTACAAATTACGATATATTATAAGGTATTTTCAATGATACACTGCATATTACGTTGTATTATAAGGTATTTTCAATGATACACTGCATATTACGTTATATTATAAGGTATTTTCAATGATACAGTGCATATTACGTTATATTATAAGGTATTTTCAATGATGCACTGCATATTACGTTATACTATATGGTATTTTCAATGATACACTTCAAATTACGATATATTATAAGGTATTTTCAATGATACACTGCATATTACGTTGTATTATAAGGTATTTTCATTGATAGACTAGAATTACCATATATTCCAAGGTATTTTCAATGATACACTGCATATTACGTTTTATTATAAGGTATTTTCAATGATACACGGCATATTACGTTATATTATATGGTATTTTCAATGATACACTGCATATTACGTTATATTATTAGGTATTTTCAATGATACACTAAAAAATTACGATATATTATAGGGTATTGTCAATGATACACTACAAATTACGATATATTATAAGGTATTTTCGATGATACACTGCATTTTACGATATATTAGAAGGTATTTTGATTGATACAGTTCAAATTACCATATATTATAAGGTATTTTCAATGATATACTGCACATTACGTTACATCATAAGGTATTTTCAATGATACACTGCATATTACGTTATATTATAAGATGTTTTCAATGATAAACTACTATATATTATAAGGTATTTTCAATGATGCACTGCATATTACGTTATACTATATGGTATTTTCAATGATACACTACAAATTACGATATATTATAAGGTATTTTCAATGATACACTGCATATTACGTTGTATTATAAGGTATTTTCATTGATAGACTAGAATTACCATATATTCTAAGGTATTTTCAATGATACACTGCATATTACGTTGTATTATAAGGTATTTTCAATGATACACTGCATATTACGTTATATTATAAGGTATTTTCAATGATACACTGCATATTACGTTATATTATAAGGTATTTTCAATGATACACTGCATATTACGTTATATCATAAGGTATTTTCAATGATACACTGCATATTACGTAATATTACAAGGTATTTTCAATGATACACTGCATATTACGTTATATTATAAGGTATTTTCAATGATGCACTGCATATTACGTTATACTATATGGTATTTTCAATGATACACTACAAATTACGATATATTATAAGGTATTTTCAATAATACACTGCATATTACGTTATATTATAAGATGTTTTCAATGATAAACTACTATATATTATAAGGTATTTTCAATGATGCACTGCATATTACGTTATACTATATGGTATTTTCAATGATACACTACAAATTACGATATATTATAAGGTATTTTCAATGATACACTGCATATTACGTTGTATTATAAGGTATTTTCATTGATAGACTAGAATTACCATATATTCTAAGGTATTTTCAATGATACACTGCATATTACATGTTATTATAAGGTACTTTCAATGATACACTGCATATTACGTTATATTATAAGGTATTTTCAATGATACACTGCATATTACGTTATACTATATGGTATTTTCAATGATACACTACAAATTACGATATATTATAAGGTATTTTCAATGATACACTGCATATTACGTTATATTATTAGGTATTTTCAATGATACACTAAAAAATTACGATATATTATAGGGTATTTTCAATGATACACTACAAATTACGATATATTATAAGGTATTTTCGATGATACACTGCATTTTACGATATATTAGAAGGTATTTTGATTGATACAGTTCAAATTACCATATATTATAAGGTATTTTCAATGATATACTGCACATTACGTTACATCATAAGGTATTTTCAATGATACACTGCATATTACGTTATATTATAAGATGTTTTCAATGATAAACTACTATATATTATAAGGTATTTTCAATGATGCACTGCATATTACGTTATACTATATGGTATTTTCAATGATACACTACAAATTACGATATATTATAAGGTATTTTCAATGATACACTGCATATTACGTTGTATTATAAGGTATTTTCATTGATAGACTAGAATTACCATATATTCTAAGGTATTTTCAATGATACACTGCATATTACGTTGTATTATAAGGTATTTTCAATGATACACTGCATATTACGTTATATTATAAGGTATTTTCAATGATACACTGCATATTACGTTATATTATAAGGTATTTTCAATGATACACTGCATATTACGTTATATCATAAGGTATTTTCAATGATACACTGCATATTACGTAATATTACAAGGTATTTTCAATGATACACTGCATATTACGTTATATTATAAGGTATTTTCAATGATGCACTGCATATTACGTTATACTATATGGTATTTTCAATGATACACTACAAATTACGATATATTATAAGGTATTTTCAATAATACACTGCATATTACGTTATATTATAAGATGTTTTCAATGATAAACTACTATATATTATAAGGTATTTTCAATGATGCACTGCATATTACGTTATACTATATGGTATTTTCAATGATACACTACAAATTACGATATATTATAAGGTATTTTCAATGATACACTGCATATTACGTTATATTATAAGGTATTTTCATTGATACACTACAAATTACCATATATTATAAGGTATTTTCAATGATACACTGCATATTACATATAATATAACGTAATTTTCAATGATACACTGCATATTACATTATATCATAACGTATTTTCAATGATACACTGCATATTACGTTATATTATATGTATTTTCAATGATACACTGCAAATGACGTTATATTATAGATGTTTTCAATGATACACTGCATATTAGCGTTATATTATGAGGTATTTTCAATGATGCACTGCATATTACGTTATACTATATGGTATTTTCAATGATACACTACAAATTACGATATATTATAAGGTATTTTCAATGATACACTGCATATTACGTTGAATTTTAAGGTATTTTCAATGATACACTGCTAATTACGTTATATTATAAGGCATTTTCAATGATACACTGCATATTACGTTTTATTATAAGGTATTTTCAATGATACACTGCATATTACGTTATTTCATAAAGTATTTTCAATGATACACTGCATATTACGTTATATTATAAGGTATTTTCAATGATACAGTGCATATTACGTTATATTATAAGGTATTTTCAATGATGCACTGCATATTACGTTATATTATTAGGTATTTTCAATGATACACTAAAAAATTACGATATATTATAGGGTATTTTCAATGATACACTACAAATTACGATATATTATAAGGTATTTTCGATGATACACTGCATTTTACGATATATTAGAAGGTATTTTGATTGATACAGTTCAAATTACCATATATTATAAGGTATTTTCATGATACACTGCATATTACGTTATATTATAAGGTATTTTCAATGATACACTGCATATTACGTTATATTATAAGATGTTTTCAATGATAAACTACTATATATTATAAGGTATTTTCAATGATGCACTGCATATTACGTTATACTATATGGTATATTTCAATGATACACTACAAATTACGATATATTATAAGGTATTTTCAATGATACACTGCATATTACGTTGTATTATAAGGTATTTTCATTGATAGACTAGTATTACCATATATTCTAAGGTATTTTCAATGATACACTGCATATTACGTTGTATTATAAGGTATTTTCAATGATACACTGCATATTACGTTATATTATAAGGTATTTTCAATGATACACTGCATATTACGTTATATTATAAGGTATTTTCAATGATACACTGCATATTACGTTATTTCATAAGGTATTTTCAATGATACACTGCATATTACGTAATATTACAAGGTATTTTCAATGATACACTGCATATTACGTTATATTATAAGGTATTTTCAATGATGCACTGCATATTACGTTATACTATATGGTATTTTCAATGATACACTACAAATTACGATATATTATAAGGTATTTTCAATGATACACTGCATATTACGTTATATAATAAGGTATTTTCATTGATACACTACAAATAACCATATATTATAAGGTATTTTCAATGATACACTGCATATTACATTATATCATAAGGTATTTACAATGATACACTGCATATTACATTATATCATAACGTATTTCAATGATACACTGCATATTACGTTATATTATATGTATTTTCAATGATACACTGCAAATGACGTTATATTATAAGATGTTTTCAATGATACACTGCATATTACGTTATATTATGAGGTATTTTCAATGATGCACTGCATATTACGTTATACTATATGGTATTTTCAATGATACACTACAAATTACGATATATTATAAGGTATTTTCAATGATACACTGCATATTACGTTGAATTATAAGGTATTTTCAATGATACACTGCATATTACGTTATATTATAAGGCATTTTCAATGATACACTGCATATTACGTTTTATTATAAGGTATTTTCAATGATACACTGCATATTACGTTATATCATAAAGTATTTTCAATGATACACTGCATATTACGTTATATTATAAGGTATTTTCAATGATACAGTGCATATTACGTTATATTATAAGGTATTTTCAATGATGCACTGCATATTACGTTATATTATTAGGTATTTTCAATGATACACTAAAAAATTACGATATATTATAGGGTATTTTCAATGATACACTACAAATTACGATATATTATAAGGTATTTTCGATGATACACTGCATTTTACGATATATTAGAAGGTATTTTGATTGATACAGTTCAAATACCATATATTATAAGGTATTTTCAATGATATACTGCACATTACGTTACATCATAAGGTATTTTCAATGATACACTGCATATTACGTTATATTATAAGATGTTTTCAATGATAAACTACTATATATTATAAGGTATTTTCAATGATGCACTGCATATTACGTTATACTATATGGTATTTTCAATGATACACTACAAATTACGATATATTATAAGGTATTTTCAATGATACACTGCATATTACGTTGTATTATAAGGTATTTTCATTGATAGACTAGAATTACCATATATTCTAAGGTATTTTCAATGATACACTGCATATTACGTTGTATTATAAGGTATTTTCAATGATACACTGCATATTACGTTATATTATAAGGTATTTTCAATGATACACTGCATATTACGTTATATTATAAGGTATTTTCAATGATACACTGCATATTACGTTATACTATATGGTATTTTCAATGATACACTACAAATTACGATATATTATAAGGTATTTTCAATGATACACTGCATATTACGTTATATTATAAGGTATTTTCATTGATACACTACAAATTACCATATATTATAAGGTATTTTCAATGATACACTGCATATTACATTATATCATAACGTATTTTCAATGATACACTGCATATTACATTATATCATAACGTATTTTCAATGATACACTGCATATTACGTTATATTATATGTATTTTCAATGATACACTGCAAATGACGTTATATTATAAGATGTTTTCAATGATACACTGCATATTACGTTATATTATGAGGTATTTTCAATGATGCACTGCATATTACGTTATACTATATGGTATTTTCAATGATACACTACAAATTACGATATATTATAAGGTATTTTCAATGATACACTGCATATTACGTTGAATTATAAGGTATTTTCAATGATACACTGCATATTACGTTATATTATAAGGCATTTTCAATGATACACTGCATATTACGTTTTATTATAAGGTATTTTCAATGATACACTGCATATTACGTTATATCATAAAGTATTTTCAATGATACACTGCATATTACGTTATATTATAAGGTATTTTCAATGATACAGTGCATATTACGTTATATTATAAGGTATTTTCAATGATGCACTGCATATTACGTTATACTATATGGTATTTTCAATGATACACTTCAAATTACGATATATTATAAGGTATTTTCAATGATACACTGCATATTACGTTGTATTATAAGGTATTTTCATTGATAGACTAGAATTACCATATATTCCAAGGTATTTTCAATGATACACTGCATATTACGTTTTATTATAAGGTATTTTCAATGATACACGGCATATTACGTTATATTATATGGTATTTTCAATGATACACTGCATATTACGTTATATTATTAGGTATTTTCAATGATACACTAAAAAATTACGATATATTATAGGGTATTGTCAATGATACACTACAAATTACGATATATTATAAGGTATTTTCGATGATACACTGCATTTTACGATATATTAGAAGGTATTTTGATTGATACATTTCAAATTACAATATATTATAAGGTAGTTTCAATGATATACTGCACATTACGTTACATCATAAGGTATTTTCAATGATACACTGCATATTACATTATATCATAAGGTATTTTCAATGATACACTGCATATTACGTTATATTATATGTATTTTCAATGATACACTGCAAATGACGTTATATTATAAGATGTTTTCAATGATACACTGCATATTACGTTATATTATGAGGTATTTTCAATGATGCACTACATATTACGTTATACTATATGGTATTTTCAATGATACACTACAAATTACGATATATTATAATTTATTTTCAATGATACACTGCATATTACGTTATATTATAAAGTATTTTCAATGATAAACTATATATTACGATATATTATATGGTATTTTCAATGATACACTGCATATTACGTTTTATTATAAGGTATTTTCAATGATACACTGCATATTACGTTATATCATAAAGTATTTTCAATGATACACTGCATATTACGTTATATTATAAGATGTTTTCAATGATAAACTACTATTTATTATAAGGTATTTTCAATGATGCACTGCATATTACGTTATACTATATGGTATTTTCAATGATACACTACAAATTACGATATATTATAAGGTATTTTCAATGATACACTGCATATTACGTTATATTATTAGGTATTTTCAATGATACACTAAAAAATTACGATATATTATAGGGTATTTTCAATGATACACTACAAATTACGATATATTATAAGGTATTTTCGATGATACACTGCATTTTACGATATATTAGAAGGTATTTTGATTGATACAGTTCAAATTACCATATATTATAAGGTATTTTCAATGATATACTGCACATTACGTTACATCATAAGGTATTTTCAATGATACACTGCATATTACGTTATATTATAAGATGTTTTCAATGATAAACTACTATATATTATAAGGTATTTTCAATGATGCACTGCATATTACGTTATACTATATGGTATTTTCAATGATACACTACAAATTACGATATATTATAAGGTATTTTCAATGATACACTGCATATTACGTTGTATTATAAGGTATTTTCATTGATAGACTAGAATTACCATATATTCTAAGGTATTTTCAATGATACACTGCATATTACGTTGTATTATAAGGTATTTTCAATGATACACTGCATATTACATTATATTATAAGGTATTTTCAATGATACACTGCATATTACGTTATATTATAAGGTATTTTCAATGATACACTGCATATTACGTTATATCATAAGGTATTTTCAATGATACACTGCATATTACGTAATATTACAAGGTATTTTCAATGATACACTGCATATTACGTTATATTATAAGGTATTTTCAATGATAAACTATATATTACGATATATTATATGGTATTTTCAATGATACACTGCATATTACGTTATATTATAAGGTATTTTCATTGATACACTACAAATTACCATATATTATAAGGTATTTTCAATGATACACTGCTTATTACATTATATCATAAGGTATTTTCAATGATACACTGCATATTACGTTATATTATATGTATTTTCAATGATACACTGCAAATGACGTTATATTATAAGATGTTTTCAATGATACACTGCATATTACGTTATATTATGAGGTATTTTCAATGATGCACTACATATTACGTTATACTATATGGTATTTTCAATGATACACTACAAATTACGATATATTAGAAGGTATTTTGATTGATACAGTTCAAATTACCATATATTATAAGGTATTTTCAATGATATACTGCACATTACGTTATATCATAAGGTATTTTCAATGATACACTGCATATTACGTTATATTATAAGATGTTTTCAATGATAAACTACTATATATTATAAGGTATTTTCAATGATGCACTGCATATTACGTTATACTATATGGTATTTTCAATGATACACTACAAATTACGATATATTATAAGGTATTTTCAATGATACACTGCATATTACGTTGTATTATAAGGTATTTTCATTGATAGACTAGAATTACCATATATTCTAAGGTATTTTCAATGATACACTGCATATTACGTTGTATTATAAGGTATTTTCAATGATACACTGCATATTATGTTATATTATAAGGTATTTTCAATGATACACTGCATATTACGTTATATTATAAGGTATTTTCAATGATACACTGCATATTACGTTATATCATAAGGTATTTTCAATGATACACTGCATATTACGTAATATTATATGTATTTTCAATGATACACTGCAAATGACGTTATATTATAAGATGTTTTCAATGATACACTGCATATTACGTTATATTATGAGGTATTTTCAATGATGCACTGCATATTACGTTATACTATATGGTATTTTCAATGATACACTACAAATTACGATATATTATAAGGTATTTTCAATGATACACTGCATATTACGTTGTATTATAAAGTATTTTCAATGATAAACTATATATTACGATATATTATATGGTATTTTCAATGATACACTGCATATTACGTTATATTATAAGGTATTTTCATTGATACACTACAAATTACCATATATTATAAGGTATTTTCAATGATACACTGCATATTACATTATATCATAAGGTATTTTCAATGATACACTGCATATTACGTTATATTATATGTATTTTCAATGATACACTGCAAATGACGTTATATTATAAGATGTTTTCAATGATACACTGAATATTACGTTATATTATGAGGTATTTTCAATGATGCACTGCATATTACGTTATACTATATGGTATTTTCTATGATACACTACAAATTACGATATATTATAAGGTATTTTCAATGATACACTGCATATTACGTTGTATTATAAGGTATTTTCATTGATAGACAAGAATTACCATATATTCTAAGGTATTTTCAATGATACACTGCATATTACGTTTTATTATAAGGTATTTTCAATGATACACTGCATATTACGTTTTATTATAAGGTATTTTCAATGATACACTGCATATTACGTTTTATTATAAGGTATTTTCAATGATACACTGCATATTACGTTATATCATAAAGTATTTTCAATGATACACTGCATATTACGTTATATTATAAGATGTTTTCAATGATAAACTACTATATATTATAAGGTATTTTCAATGATGCACTGCATATTACGTTATACTATATGGTATTTTCAATGATACACTACAAATTACGATATATTATAAGGTATTTTCAATGATACACTGCATATTACGATATATTATTAGGTATTTTCAATGATACACTAAAAAATTACGATATATTATAGGGTATTTTCAATGATACACTACAAATTACGATATATTATAAGGTATTTTCGATGATACACTGCATTTTACGATATATTAGAAGGTATTTTGATTGATACAGTTCAAATTACCATACATTATAAGGTATTTTCAATGATATACTGCACATTACGTTATATCATAAGGTATTTTCAATGATACACTGCATATTACGTTATATTATAAGATGTTTTCAATGATAAACTACTATATATTATAAGGTATTTTCAATGATACACTGCATATTACGTTGTATTATAAGGTATTTTCATTGATAGACTAGAATTACCATATATTCTAAGGTATTTTCAATGATACACAGCATATTACGTTTTATTATAAGGTTTTTTCATTGATAGACTAGAATTACCATATATTCTAAGGTATTTTCAATGATACACTGCATATTACGTTTTATTATAAGGTATTTTCAATGATTCACTGCATATTACGTTATATTATATGATATTTTCAATGATACACTGCATATTACGTTATATTATAAAGTATTTTCAATGATAAACTATATATTACGATATATTATATGGTATTTTCAATGATTCACTGCATATTACGTTATATTATAAGGTATTTTCATTGATACACTACAAATTACCATATATTATAAGGTATTTTCAATGATACACTGCATATTACATTATATCATAAGGTATTTTCAATGATACACTGCATATTACGTTATATTATAAGGTATTTTCAATGATACACTGCATATTACGTTATATTATAAGGTATTTTCAATGATACACTACAAATTACGATATATTATAAGGTATTTTCGATGATACACTGCATATTACGATATATTAGAAGGTATTTTGATTGATACAGTTCAAATTACCATATATTATAAGGTATTTTCAATGATACACTGCATATTACGTTATATCATAAGGTATTTTCAAAGATAAAGTGCATATTACGTTATATTATAAGATGTTTTCAATGATAAACTACTATATTTTATAAGGTATTTTCAATGATACACTACATATTACGTTATATTATAAGGTATTTTCAATGATGCACTGCATATTACGTTATACTATATGGTATTTTCAATGATACACTACAAATTACGATATATTATAAGGTATTTTCAATGATACACTGCATATTACGTTGTATTATAAGGTATTTTCATTGATAGACTAGAATTACCATATATTCTAAGGTATTTTCAATGATACACTGCATATTACGTTTTATTCCAAGGTATTTTCAATGATACACTGCATATTACGTTTTATTATAAGGTATTTTCAATGATACACGGCATATTACGTTATATTATATGGTATTTTCAATGATACACTGCATATTACGTTATATTATAACGTATTTTCAATGATAAACTACATATTACGATATATTATATGGTATTTTCAATGATACACTGCATATTACATTATATTATAAGGTATTTTCGTTGATAGACTAGAATTACCATATATTCTAAGGTATTTTCAATGATACACTGCATATTACGTTTTATTATAAGGTATTATCAATGATACACTGCATATTACGTTATATTATATGGTATTTTCAATGATACACTGCATATTACGTTATATTATAAAGTATTTTCAATGATAAACTATATATTACGATATATTATATGGTATTTTCAATGATACACTGCATATTACGTTATATTATAAGGTATTTTCATTGATACACTACAAATTACCGTATATTATAAGGTATTTTCAATGATACACTGCATATTACGTTATATCATAAGGTATTTTCAATGATACACTGCATATTACGTTATATTATATGTATTTTCAATGATACACTGCAAATGACGTTATATTATAAGATGTTTTCAATGATACACTGCATATTACGTTATATTATGAGGTATTTTCAATGATGCACTACATATTACGTTATACTATATGGTATTTTCAATGATACACTACAAATTACGATATATTATAAGGTATTTTCAATGATACACTGCATATTACGTTATATTATAAAGTATTTTCAATGATAAACTATATATTACGATATATTATAAGGTATTTTCAATGATACACTGCATATTACGTTATATTATAAGGTATTTTCAATGATACACTACAAATTACGATATATTATAAGGTATTTTCGATGATACACTGCATATTACGATATATTAGAAGGTATTTTGATTGATACAGTTCAAATTACCATATATTATAAGGTATTTTCAATGATACACTGCATATTACGTTATATCATAAGGTATTTTCAAAGATAAAGTGCATATTACGTTATATTATAAGATGTTTTCAATGATAAACTACTATATATTATAAGGTATTTTCAATGATACACTGCATATTACGTTATATTATAAGGTATTTTCAATGATGCACTGCATATTACGTTATACTATATGGTATTTTCAATGATACACTACAAATTACGATATATTATAAGGTATTTTCAATGATACACTGCATATTACGTTGTATTATAAGGTATTTTCATTGATAGACTAGAATTACCATATATTCTAAGGTATTTTCAATGATACACTGCATATTACGTTTTATTCCAAGGTATTTTCAATGATACACTGCATATTACGTTTTATTATAAGGTATTTTCAATGATACACGGCATATTACGTTATATTATATGGTATTTTCAATGATACACTGCATATTACGTTATATTATAACGTATTTTCAATGATAAACTACATATTACGATATATTATATGGTATTTTCAATGATACACTGCATATTACATTATATTATAAGGTATTTTCGTTGATAGACTAGAATTACCATATATTCTAAGGTATTTTCAATGATACACTGCATATTACGTTTTATTATAAGGTATTATCAATGATACACTGCATATTACGTTATATTATATGGTATTTTCAATGATACACTGCATATTACGTTATATTATAAAGTATTTTCAATGATAAACTATATATTACGATATATTATATGGTATTTTCAATGATACACTGCATATTACGTTATATTATAAGGTATTTTCATTGATACACTACAAATTACCGTATATTATAAGGTATTTTCAATGATACACTGCATATTACGTTATATCATAAGGTATTTTCAATGATACACTGCATATTACGTTATATTATATGTATTTTCAATGATACACTGCAAATGACGTTATATTATAAGATGTTTTCAATGATACACTGCATATTACGTTATATTATGAGGTATTTTCAATGATGCACTACATATTACGTTATACTATATGGTATTTTCAATGATACACTACAAATTACGATATATTATAAGGTATTTTCAATGATACACTGCATATTACGTTATATTATAAAGTATTTTCAATGATAAACTATATATTACGATATATTATAAGGTATTTTCAATGATACACTGCATATTACATTATATTATGAGGTATTTTCAATGATACACTAAAAAATTACGATATATTATAAGGTATTTTCAATGATACACTACAAATTACGATATATTATAAGGTATTTTCGATGATACACTGCATATTACGATATATTAGAAGGTATTTTGATTGATACAGTTCAAATTACCATATATTATAAGGTATTTTCAATGATACACTGCATATTACGTTATATCATAAGGTATTTTCAAAGATAAAGTGCATATTACGTTATATTATAAGATGTTTTCAATGATAAACTACTATATTTTATAAGGTATTTTCAATGATACACTGCATATTACGTTATATTATAAGGTATTTTCAATGATGCACTGCATATTACGTTATACTATATGGTATTTTCAATGATACACTACAAATTACGATATATTATAAGGTATTTTCAATGATACACTGCATATTACGTTGTATTATAAGGTATTTTCATTGATAGACTAGAATTACCATATATTCTAAGGTATTTTCAATGATACACTGCATATTACGTTTTATTCCAAGGTATTTTCAATGATACACTGCATATTACGTTTTATTATAAGGTATTTTCAATGATACACGGCATATTACGTTATATTATATGGTATTTTCAATGATACACTGCATATTACGTTATATTATAACGTATTTTCAATGATAAACTACATATTACGATATATTATATGGTATTTTCAATGATACACTGCATATTACATTATATTATAAGGTATTTTCGTTGATAGACTAGAATTACCATATATTCTAAGGTATTTTCAATGATACACTGCATATTACGTTTTATTATAAGGTATTATCAATGATACACTGCATATTACGTTATATTATATGGTATTTTCAATGATACACTGCATATTACGTTATATTATAAAGTATTTTCAATGATAAACTATATATTACGATATATTATATGGTATTTTCAATGATACACTGCATATTACGTTATATTATAAGGTATTTTCATTGATACACTACAAATTACCGTATATTATAAGGTATTTTCAATGATACACTGCATATTACATTATATCATAAGGTATTTTCAATGATACACTGCATATTACGTTATATTATATGTATTTTCAATGATACACTGCAAATGACGTTATATTATAAGATGTTTTCAATGATACACTGCATATTACGTTATATTATGAGGTATTTTCAATGATGCACTACATATTACGTTATACTATATGGTATTTTCAATGATACACTACAAATTACGATATATTATAAGGTATTTTCAATGATACACTGCATATTACGTTATATTATAAAGTATTTTCAATGATAAACTATATATTACGATATATTATAAGGTATTTTCAATGATACACTGCATATTACATTATATTATGAGGTATTTTCAATGATACACTAAAAAATTACGATATATTATAAGGTATTTTCGATGATACACTGCATATTACGATATATTATAAGGTATTTTCATTGATACACTACAAATTATCATATATTATAAGGTATTTTCAATGATACACTGCATATTACATTATATCATAAGGTATTTTCAATGATACTCTGCATATTACGTTATATTATAAGGTATTTTCAATGATACACTGCATATTACGTTATATTATAAGGTATTTTCAATGATACACTACAAATTACGATATATTATAAGGTATTTTCGATGATACACTGCATATTACGATATATTAGAAGGTATTTTGATTGATACAGTTCAAATTACCATATATTATAACGTATTTTCAATGATACACTGCATATTACGTTATATCATAAGGTATTTTCAAAGATAAAGTGCATATTACGTTATATTATAAGATGTTTTCAATGATAAACTACTATATTTTATAAGGTATTTTCAATGATACACTGCATATTACGTTATATTATAAGGTATTTTTATTGATACACTACAAATTACGATATATTATAGGGTATTTTCAATGATACACTGCATATTACGTTATATTATAAGGTATTTTCAATGATACACTGCATATTACGTTATATCATAAGGTATTTTCAATGATAGACTGCATATTACGTTATATTATAAGGTATTTTCAATGATACACTGCATATTACGTTATATCAAAAGGTATTTTCAATGATACACTGCATATTACGTTATATTATAAGGTATTTTCAATGATACACTGCATATTACGTTATATTATAAGGTATTTTCAATGATGCACTGCATATTACGTTATACTATAAGGTATTTTCAATGATACACTGCATATTACGTTATATTATAAGGTATTTTCAATGATGCACTGCATATTACGTTATACTATATGGTATTTTCAATGATACACTACAAATTACGATATATTATAAGGTATTTTCAATGATACACTGCATATTACGTTGTATTATAAGGTATTTTCATTGATAGACTAGAATTACCATATATTCTAAGGTATTTTCAATGATACACTGCATATTACGTTTTATTCCAAGGTATTTTCAATGATACACTGCATATTACGTTTTATTATAAGGTATTTTCAATGATACATGGCATATTACGTTATATTATATGGTATTTTCAATGATACACTGCATATTACGTTATATTATAACGTATTTTCAATGATAAACTACATATTACGATATATTATATGGTATTTTCAATGATACACTGCATATTACATTATATTATAAGGTATTTTCGTTGATACATTACAAATTACCATATATTATAAGGTATTTTCAATGATAAACTGCATATTACGTTATATCATAAGGTACTTGCAATGATACACTGCATATTACGTTATATCATAAGGTATTTTCAATGATACACTGCATAGTACGTTATATTATAAGGTATTTTCAATGATACACTGCATATTACGTTATATCATAAGGTATTTTCAATGATAAAGTGCATATTACGTTATATTATAAGATGTTTTCAATGATAAACTACTATATTTTATAAGGTATTTTCAATGATACACTGCATATTACGTTATATTATAAGGTATTTTTAATGATACACTACAAATTACGATATATTATAGGGTATTTTCAATGATACACTGCATATTACGTTTTATTATAAGGTATTTTCAATGATACACTGCATATTACGTTATATCATAAAGTATTTTCAATGATACACTGCATATTACGTTATATTATAAGGTATTTTCAATGATACAGTGCATATTACGTTATATTATAAGGTATTTTCAATGATGCACTGCATATTACGTTATACTATATGGTATTTTCAATGATACACTACAAATTACGATATATTATAAGGTATTATCAATGATACACTGCATATTACGTTGTATTATAAGGTATTTTCATTGATAGACTAGAATTACCATATATTCCAAGGTATTTTCAATGATACACTGCATATTACGTTATATCATAAGGTATTTTCAATGATACACTGCATATTACGTTATATTATAAGGTATTTTCAATGATACACTGCATATTACGTTATATTATAAGGTATTTTCAATGATGCACTGCATATTACGTTATACTATAAGGTATTTTCAATGATACACTGCATATTACGTTATATTATAAGGTATTTTCAATGATGCACTGCATATTACGTTATACTATATGGTATTTTCAATGATACACTACAAATTACGATATATTATAAGGTATTTTCAATGATACACTGCATATTACGTTGTATTATAAGGTTTTTTCATTGATAGACTAGAATTACCATATATTCTAAGGTATTTTCAATGATACACTGCATATTACGTTTTATTATAAGGTATTTTCAATGATACACTGCATATTACGTTATATTATATGGTATTTTCAATGATACACTGCATATTACGTTATATTATAAAGTATTTTCAATGATAAACTATATATGACGATATATTATATGGTATTTTCAATGATACACTGCATATTACGTTATATTATAAGGTATTTTCATTGATACACTACAAATTACCATATATTATAAGGTATTTTCAATGATACACTGCATATTACATTATATCATAAGGTATTTTCAATGATACACTGCATATTACGTTATATTATATGTATTTTCAATGATACACTACAAATTACGATATATTATAAGGTATTTTCGATGATACACTGCATTTTACGATATATTAGAAGGTATTTTGATTGATACAGTTCAAATTACCATATATTATAAGGTATTTTCAATGATATACTGCACATTACGTTATATCATAAGGTATTTTCAATGATACACTGCATATTACGTTATATTATAAGATGTTTTCAATGATAAACTACTATATATTATAAGGTATTTTCAATGATGCACTGCATATTACATTATATCATAAGGTATTTTCAATGATACACTGCATATTACGTTATATTATATGTATTTTCAATGATACACTGCAAATGACGTTATATTATAAGATGTTTTCAATGATACACTGCATATTACGTTATATTATGAGGTATTTTCAATGATGCACTGCATATTACGTTATACTATATGGTATTTTCAATGATACACTACAAATTACGATATATTATAAGGTATTTTCAATGATACACTGCATATTACGTTATATCATAAGGTATTTTCAATGATACACTACAAATTACGATATATTATAAGGTATTTTCGATGATACACTGCATATTACGATATATTAGAAGGTATTTTGATTGATACAGTTCAAATTACCATATATTATAAGGTATTTTCAATGATACACTGCATATTACGTTATATTATAAGGTATTTTCAATGATACACTGCATATTACGTTATATTATATGGTATTTTCAATGATACACTGCATATTACGTTATATTATAAAGTATTTTCAATGATAAACTATATATTACGATATATTATATGGTATTTTCAATGATACACTGCATATTACGTTATATTATAAGGTATTTTCATTGATACACTACAAATTACCATATATTATAAGGTATTTTCAATGATACACTGCATATTACATTATATCATAAGGTATTTTCAATGATACACTGCATATTACGTTATATTATATGTATTTTCAATGATACACTACAAATTACGATATATTATAAGGTATTTTCGATGATACACTGCATTTTACGATATATTAGAAGGTATTTTGATTGATACAGTTCAAATTACCATATATTATAAGGTATTTTCAATGATATACTGCACATTACGTTATATCATAAGGTATTTTCAATGATACACTGCATATTACGTTATATTATAAGATGTTTTCAATGATAAACTACTATATATTATAAGGTATTTTCAATGATGCACTGCATATTACGTTATACTATATGGTATTTTCAATGATACACTACAAATTACGATATATTATAAGGTATTTTCAATGATACACTGCATATTACGTTGTATTATAAGGTATTTTCATTGATAGACTAGAATTACCATATATTCTAAGGTATTTTCAATGATACACTGCATATTACATGTTATTATAAGGTACTTTCAATGATACACTGCATATTACATTATATTATGAGGTATTTTCAATGATACACTAAAAAATTACGATATATTATAAGGTATTTTCGATGATACACTGCATATTACGATATATTAGAAGGTATTTTGATTGATACAGTTCAAATTACCATATATTATAAGGTATTTTCAATGATATACTGCATATTACGTTATATCATAATGTATCTTCAATGATACACTGCATATTACGTTATACTATATGGTATTTTCAATGATACACTACAAATTACGATATATTATAAGGTATTTTCAATGATACACTGCATATTACGTTGTATTATAAGGTATTTTCATTGATAGACTAGAATTACCATATATTCTAAGGTATTTTCAATGATACACTGCATATTACATGTTATTATAAGGTACTTTCAATGATACACTGCATATTACGTTATATTATAAGGTATTTTCAATGATACACTGCATATTACGTTATATTATAAGGTATTTTCAATGATACACTGCATATTACGTTATATTATATGTATTTTCAATGATACACTGCAAATGACGTTATATTATAAGATGTTTTCAATGATACACTGAATATTACGTTATATTATGAGGTATTTTCAATGATGCACTGCATATTACGTTATACTATATGGTATTTTCAATGATACACTACAAATTACGATATATTATATGTATTTTCAATGATACACTACAAATTACGATATATTATAAGGTATTTTCGATGATACACTGCATTTTACGATATATTAGAAGGTATTTTGATTGATACAGTTCAAATTACCATATATTATAAGGTATTTTCAATGATATACTGCACATTACGTTATATCATAAGGTATTTTCAATGATACACTGCATATTACGTTATATTATAAGATGTTTTCAATGATAAACTACTATATATTATAAGGTATTTTCAATGATGCACTGCATATTACGTTATACTATATGGTATTTTCAATGATACACTACAAATTACGATATATTATAAGGTATTTTCAATGATACACTGCATATTACGTTGTATTATAAGGTTTTTTCATTGATAGACTAGAATTACCATATATTCTAAGGTATTTTCAATGATACACTGCATATTACGTTTTATTATAAGGTATTTTCAATGATACACTGCATATTACGTTATATTATATGGTATTTTCAATGATACACTGCATATTACGTTATATTATAAAGTATTTTCAATGATAAACTATATATTACGATATATTATATGGTATTTTCAATGATACACTGCATATTACGTTATATTATAAGGTATTTTCATTGATACACTACAAATTACCATATATTATAAGGTATTTTCAATGATACACTGCATATTACATTATATCATAAGGTATTTTCAATGATACACTGCATATTACGTTATATTATATGTATTTTCAATGATACACTACAAATTACGATATATTATAAGGTATTTTCGATGATACACTGCATTTTACGATATATTAGAAGGTATTTTGATTGATACAGTTCAAATTACCATATATTATAAGGTATTTTCAATGATATACTGCACATTACGTTATATCATAAGGTATTTTCAATGATACACTGCATATTACGTTATATTATAAGATGTTTTCAATGATAAACTACTATATATTATAAGGTATTTTCAATGATGCACTGCATATTACGTTATACTATATGGTATTTTCAATGATACACTACAAATTACGATATATTATAAGGTATTTTCAATGATACACTGCATATTACGTTGTATTATAAGGTATTTTCATTGATAGACTAGAATTACCATATATTCTAAGGTATTTTCAATGATACACTGCATATTACATGTTATTATAAGGTACTTTCAATGATACACTGCATATTACATTATATTATATGGTATTTTCAATGATACACTGCATATTACGTTATATTATAAAGTATTTTCAATGATAAACTATATATTACGATATATTATATGGTATTTTCAATGATACACTGCATATTACGTTATATTATAAGGTATTTTCATTGATACACTACAAATTACCATATATTATAAGGTATTTTCAATGATACACTGCATATTACATTATATCATAAGGTATTTTCAATGATACACTGCATATTACGTTATATTATATGTATTTTCAATGATACACTACAAATTACGATATATTATAAGGTATTTTCGATGATACACTGCATTTTACGATATATTAGAAGGTATTTTGATTGATACTGTTCAAATTACCATATATTATAAGGTATTTTCAATGATATACTGCACATTACGTTATATCATAAGGTATTTTCAATGATACACTGCATATTACGTTATATTATAAGATGTTTTCAATGATAAACTACTATATATTATAAGGTATTTTCAATGATGCACTGCATATTACGTTATACTATATGGTATTTTCAATGATACACTGCATTTTACGATATATTAGAAGGTATTTTGATTGATACAGTTCAAATTACCATATATTATAAGGTATTTTCAATGATATACTGCACATTACGTTATATCATAAGGTATTTTCAATGATACACTGCATATTACGTTATATTATAAGATGTTTTCAATGATAAACTACTATATATTATAAGGTATTTTCAATGATGCACTGCATATTACGTTATACTATATGGTATTTTCAATGATACACTACAAATTACGATATATTATAAGGTATTTTCAATGATACACTGCATATTACGTTGTATTATAAGGTATTTTCATTGATAGACTAGAATTACCATATATTCTAAGGTATTTTCAATGATACACTGCATATTACATGTTATTATAAGGTACTTTCAATGATACACTGCATATTACATTATATTATGAGGTATTTTCAATGATACACTAAAAAATTACGATATATTATAAGGTATTTTCGATGATACACTGCATATTACGATATATTAGAAGGTATTTTGATTGATACAGTTCAAATTACCATATATTATAAGGTATTTTCAATGATATACTGCATATTACGTTATATCATAATGTATCTTCAATGATACACTGCATATTACGTTATATTATAAGGTATTTTCAATGATGCACTGCATATTACGTTATACTATATGGTATTTTCAATGATACACTACAAATTACGATATATTATAAGGTATTTTCAATGATACACTGCATATTACGTTATATCATAAGGTATTTTCAATGATGCACTGCATATTACGTTATACTATATGGTATTTTCAATGATACACTACAAATTACGATATATTATAAGGTATTTTCAATGATACACTGCATATTACGTTGTATTATAAGGTATTTTCATTGATAGACTAGAATTACCATATATTCTAAGGTATTTTCAATGATACACTGCATATTACATGTTATTATAAGGTACTTTCAATGATACACTGCATATTACGTTATATTATAAGGTATTTTCAATGATACACTGCATATTACGTTATATTATAAGGTATTTTCAATGATACACTGCATATTACGTTATATTATAAGGTATTTTCATTGATACACTACAAATTACCATATATTATAAGGTATTTTCAATGATACACTGCATATTACATTATTTCATAAGGTATTTTCAATGATACACTGCATATTACGTTATATTATATGTATTTTCAATGATACACTGCAAATGACGTTATATTATAAGATGTTTTCAATGATACACTGCATATTACGTTATATTATGAGGTATTTTCAATGATGCACTGCATATTACGTTATACTATATGGTACTTTCAATGATACACTACAAATTACGATATATTATAAGGTATTTTCAATGATACACTGCATATTACGTTGTATTATAAAGTATTTTCAATGATAAACTATATATTACGCTATATTATATGGTATTTTCAATGATACACTGCATATTACGTTATATTATAAGGTATTTTCATTGATACACTACAAATTACCATATATTATAAGGTATTTTCAATGATACACTGCATATTACATTATATCATAAGGTATTTTCAATGATACACTGCATATTACGTTATATTATATGTATTTTCAATGATACACTGCAAATGACGTTATATTATAAGATGTTTTCAATGATACACTGAATATTACGTTATATTATGAGGTATTTTCAATGATGCACTGCATATTACGTTATACTATATGGTATTTTCAATGATACACTACAAATTACGATATATTATAAGGTATTTTCAATGATACACTACAAATTACCATATATTATAAGGTATTTTCAATGATACACTGCATATTACATTATATCATAAGGTATTTTCAATGATACACTGCATATTACGTTATATTATATGTATTTTCAATGATACACTGCAAATGACGTTATATCATAAGGTATTTTCAATGATACACTGCATATTACGTTATATTATATGTATTTTCAATGATACACTGCAAATGACGTTATATTATAAGATGTTTTCAATGATACACTGCATATTACGTTATATTATGAGGTATTTTCAATGATGCACTGCATATTACGTTATACTATATGGTACTTTCAATGATACACTACAAATTACGATATATTATAATGTATTTTCAATGATACACTGCATATTACGTTGTATTATAAAGTATTTTCAATGATAAACTATATACTACGATATATTATATGGTATTTTCAATGATACACTGCATATTACGTTATATTATAAGGTATTTTCATTGATACACTACAAATTACCATATATTATAAGGTATTTTCAATGATACACTGCATATTACATTATTTCATAAGGTATTTTCAATGATACACTGCATATTACGTTATATTATATGTATTTTCAATGATACACTGCAAATGACGTTATATTATAAGATGTTTTCAATGATACACTGCATATTACGTTATATTATGAGGTATTTTCAATGATGCACTGCATATTACGTTATACTATATGGTACTTTCAATGATACACTACAAATTACGATATATTATAAGGTATTTTCAATGATACACTGCATATTACGTTGTATTATAAAGTATTTTCAATGATAAACTATATATTACGCTATATTATATGGTATTTTCAATGATACACTGCATATTACGTTATATTATAAGGTATTTTCATTGATACACTACAAATTACCATATATTATAAGGTATTTTCAATGATACACTGCATATTACATTATATCATAAGGTATTTTCAATGATACACTGCATATTACGTTATATTATATGTATTTTCAATGATACACTGCAAATGACGTTATATTATAAGATGTTTTCAATGATACACTGAATATTACGTTATATTATAAGGTATTTTCAATGATGCACTGCATATTACGTTATACTATATGGTATTTTCAATGATACACTACAAATTACGATATATTATAAGGTATTTTCAATGATACACTACAAATTACCATATATTATAAGGTATTTTCAATGATACACTGCATATTACATTATATCATAAGGTATTTTCAATGATACACTGCATATTACGTTATATTATATGTATTTTCAATGATACACTGCAAATGACGTTATATCATAAGGTATTTTCAATGATACACTGCATATTACGTTATATTATATGTATTTTCAATGATACACTGCAAATGACGTTATATTATAAGATGTTTTCAATGATACACTGCATATTACGTTATATTATGAGGTATTTTCAATGATGCACTGCATATTACGTTATACTATATGGTACTTTCAATGATACACTACAAATTACGATATATTATAATGTATTTTCAATGATACACTGCATATTACGTTGTATTATAAAGTATTTTCAATGATAAACTATATACTACGATATATTATATGGTATTTTCAATGATACACTGCATATTACGTTATATTATAAGGTATTTTCATTGATACACTACAAATTACCATATATTATAAGGTATTTTCAATGATACACTGCATATTACATTATATCATAAGGTATTTTCAATGATACACTGCATATTACGTTATATTATATGTATTTTCAATGATACACTGCAAATGACGTTATATTATAAGATGTTTTCAATGATACACTGAATATTACGTTATATTATGAGGTATTTTCAATGATGCACTGCATATTACGTTATACTATATGGTATTTTCAATGATACACTACAAATTACGATATATTATAAGGTATTTTCAATGATACACTGCATATTACGTTGTATTATAAGGTATTTTCATTGATAGACAAGAATTACCATATATTCTAAGGTATTTTCAATGATACACTGCATATTACGTTTTATTATAAGGTATTTTCAATGATACACTGCATATTACGTTTTATTATAAGGTATTTTCAATGATACACTGCATATTACGTTATATCATAAAGTATTTTCAATGATACACTGCATATTACGTTATATTATAAGATGTTTTCAATGATAAACTACTATATATTATAAGGTATTTTCAATGATGCACTGCATATTACGTTATACTATATGGTATTTTCAATGATACACTACAAATTACGATATATTATAAGGTATTTTCAATGATACACTGCATATTACGATATATTATTAGGTATTTTCAATGATACACTAAAAAATTACGATATATTATAGGGTATTTTCAATGATACACTACAAATTACGATATATTATAAGGTATTTTCGATGATACACTGCATTTTACGATATATTAGAAGGTATTTTGATTGATACAGTTCAAATTACCATATATTATAAGGTATTTTCAATGATATACTGCACATTACGTTATATCATAAGGTATTTTCAATGATACACTGCATATTACGTTATATTATAAGATGTTTTCAATGATAAACTACTATATATTATAAGGTATTTTCAATGATGCACTGCATATTACGTTATACTATATGGTATTTTCAATGATACACTACAAATTACGATATATTATAAGGTATTTTCAATGATACACTGCATATTACGTTGTATTATAAGGTATTTTCATTGATAGACTAGAATTACCATATATTCTAAGGTATTTTCAATGATACACTGCATATTACATGTTATTATAAGGTACTTATAATGATACACTGCATATTACGTTATATTATAAGGTATTTTCAATGATACACTGCATATTACGTTATATTATAAGGTATTTTCATTGATACACTACAAATTACCATATATTATAAGGTATTTTCAATGATACACTGCATATTACATTATATCATAAGGTATTTTCAATGATACACTGGATATTACGTTATATTATATGTATTTTCAATGATACACTGCAAATGACGTTATATTATAAGATGTTTTCAATGATACACTGCATATTACGTTATATTATGAGGTATTTTCAATGATGCACTGCATATTACGTTATACTATATGGTATTTTCAATGATACACTACAAATTACGATATATTATAAGGTATTTTCAATGATACACTGCATATTACGTTGTATTATAAGATGTTTTCAATGATACACTGCATATTACGTTATATTATGAGGTATATTCAATGATGCACTGCATATTACGTTATACTATATGGTATTTTCAATGATACACTACAAATTACGATATATTATAAGGTATTTTCAATGATACACTGCATATTACGTTGTATTATAAGGTATTTTCAATGATACACTGCATATTACGTTATATTATAAGATGTTTTCAATGATAAACTACTATATATTATAAGGTATTTTCAATGATGCACTGCATATTACGTTATACTATATGGTATTTTCAATGATACACTACAAATTACGATATATTATAAGGTATTTTCAATGATACACTGCATATTACGTTGTATTATAAGGTATTTTCATTGATAGACTAGAATTACCATATATTCTAAGGTATTTTCAATGATACACTGCATATTACGTAATATTACAAGGTATTTTCAATGATACACTGCATATTACGTTATATTATAAGGTATTTTCAATGATGCACTGCATATTACGTTATACTATATGGTATTTTCAATGATACACTACAAATTACGATATATTATAAGGTATTTTCAATGATACACTGCATATTACGTTGTATTATAAGGTATTTTCATTGATAGACTAGAATTACCATATATTCTAAGGTATTTTCAATGATACACTGCATATTACATTATATCATAAGGTATTTTCAATGATACACTGCATATTACGTTATATTATAAGGTATTTTCATTGATACACTACAAATTACCATATATTATAAGGTATTTTCAATGATACACTGCATATTACATTATATCATAAGGTATTTTCAATGATACACTGCATATTACGTTATATTATATGTATTTTCAATGATACACTGCAAATGACGTTATATTATAAGATGTTTTCAATGATACACTGCATATTACGTTATATTATGAGGTATTTTCAATGATGCACTGCATATTACGTTATACTATATGGTATTTTCAATGATACACTACCAATTACGATATATTATAAGGTATTTTCAATGATACACTGCATATTACGTTGTATTATAAGGTATTTTCATTGATAGACAAGAATTACCATATATTCTAAGGTATTTTCAATGATACACTGCATTTTACGATATATTAGAAGGTATTTTGATTGATACAGTTCAAATTACCATATATTATAAGGTATTTTCAATGATATACTGCACATTACGTTATATCATAAGGTATTTTCAATGATACACTGCATATTACGTTATATTATAAGATGTTTTCAATGATAAACTACTATATATTATAAGGTATTTTCAATGATGCACTGCATATTACGTTATACTATATGGTATTTTCAATGATACACTACAAATTACGATATATTATAAGGTATTTTCAATGATACACTGCATATTACGTTGTATTATAAGGTTTTTTCATTGATAGACTAGAATTACCATATATTATAAGGAATTGTCAATGATACACTGCATATTACATTATATCATAAGGTATTTTCAATGATACACTGCAGATTACGTTATATTATAAGGTATTTTCAATGATACACTGCATATTACGTTATATTATAAGGTATTTTCAATGATACAGTGCATATTACGTTATATTATAAAGTATTTTCAATGATAAACTATATATTACGATATATTATATGGTATTTTCAATGATACACTGCATATTACGTTATATTATGAGGTATTTTCATTGATACACTACAAATTACCATATATTATAAGGTATTTTCAATGATACACTGCATATTACATTATATCATAAAGTATTTTCAATGATACACTGCATATTACGTTATATTATAAGGTATTTTCAATGATACACTACAAATTACGATATATTATAAGGTATTTTCAATGATACACTGCATATTACATTATATCATAAGGTATTTTCAATGATACACTGCATATTACGTTATATTATAAGGTATTTTCAATGATACACTGCATATGACGTTATATTATAAGATGTTTTCAATGATACACTGCATATTACGTTATATTATGAGGTATTTTCAATGATACACTGCATATTACGTTATATTATAAGGTATTTTCATTGATACACTACAAATTACCATATATTATAAGGTATTTTCAATGATACACTGCATATTACATTATACGATAAGGTATTTTCAATGATACACTGCATATTACGTTATATTATAAGGTATTTTCAATGATACACTGCATATGACGTTATATTATAAGATGTTTTCAATGATACACTGCATATTACGTTATATTATGAGGTATTTTCAATGATACACTGCATATTACGTTATATTATAAGATGTTTTCAATGATAAACTACTATATATTATAAGGTATTTTCAATGATGCCCTGCATATTACGTTATACTATATGGTATTTTCAATGATACACTACAAATTACGATATATTATAAGGTATTTTCAATGATACACTGCATATTACGTTGTATTATAAGGTATTTTCATTGATAGACTAGAATTACCATATATTCTAAGGTATTTTCAATGATACACTGCATATTACGTTTTATTATAAGGTATTTTCAATGATACACTGCATATTACGTTGTATTATAAGGTTTTTTCATTGATAAACTATATATTACGATATATTATATGGTATTTTCAATGATACACTGCATATTACGTTATATTATAAGGTATTTTCATTGATACACTACAAATTACCATATATTATAAGGTATTTTCAATGATACACTGCATATTACATTATATCATAAGGTATTTTCAATGATACACTGCATATTACGTTATATTATAAGGTATTTTCAATGATACACTGCATATGACGTTATATTATAAGATGTTTTCAATGATACACTGCATATTACGTTATATTATAAGGTATTTTCAATGATACACTGCATATTACATTATATCATAAGGTATTTTCAATGATACACTGCATATTACGTTATATTATAAGGTATTTTCAATGATACACTGCATATGACGTTATATTATAAGATGTTTTCAATGATACACTGCATATTACGTTATATTATGAGGTATTTTCAATGATACACTGCATATTACGTTATATTATAAGGTATTTTCAATGATGCACTGCATATTACGTTATACTATATGGTATTTTCAATGATACACTACAAATTACGATATATTATAAGGTATTTTCAATGATACACTGCATATTACGTTGTATTATAAGGTTTTTTCATTGATAGACTAGAATTACCATATATTCTAAGGTATTATCAATGATACACTGCATATTACGTTATATTATAAGGTATTTTCAATGATACACTGCATATTACGTTATATTATAAGGTATTTTCAATGATGCACTGCATATTACGTTATACTATATGGTATTTTCAATGATACACTTCAAATTACGATATATTATAAGGTATTTTCAATGATACACTGCATATTACGTTATATTATAAGGTATTTTCAATGATACACTGCATATTACATTATATCATAAGGTATTTTCAATGATACACTGCATATTACGTTATATTATAAGGTATTTTCAATGATACACTGCATATGACGTTATATTATAAGATGTTTTCAATGATACACTGCATATTACGTTATATTATAAGGTATTTTCAATGATACACTGCATATTACGTTATATTATAAGGTATTTTCAATGATGCACTGCATATTACGTTATACTATATGGTATTTTCAATGATACACTACAAATTACGATATATTATAAGGTATTTTCAATGATACACTGCATATTACGTTGTATTATAAGGTTTTTTCATTGATAGACTAGAATTACCATATATTCTAAGGTATTATCAATGATACACTGCATATTACGTTATATTATAAGGTATTTTCAATGATACACTGCATATTACGTTATATTATAAGGTATTTTCAATGATGCACTGCATATTACGTTATACTATATGGTATTTTCAATGATACACTACAAATTACGATATATTATAAGGTATTTTCAATGATACACTGCATATTACGTTGTATTATAAGGTTTTTTCATTGATAGACTAGAATTACCAAATATTCTATGGTATTTTCAATGATACACTGCATATTACGTTTTATTATAAGGTATTTTCAATGATACACTGCATATTACGTTATATTATATGGTATTTTCAATGATACACTGCATATTACGTTATATTATAAAGTATTTTCAATGATAAACTATATATTACGATATATTATATGGTATTTTTAATGATACACTGCATATTACGTTATATTATAAGGTATTTTCATTGATACACTACAAATTACCATATATTATAAGGTATTTTCAATGATACACTGCATATTACATTATATCATAAGGTATTTTCAATGATACACTGCATATTACGTTATATTATAAGGTATTTTCAATGATACACTGCATATTACGTTATATTATAAGGTATTTTCAATGATACAGTGCATATTACGTTATATTATAAGGTATTTTCAATGATGCACTGCATATTACGTTATACTATATGGTATTTTCAATGATACACTACAAATTACGATATATTATAAGGTATTTTCAATGATACACGGCATATTACGTTATATTATATGGTATTTTCAATGATACACTGCATATTACGTTGTATTATAAGGTTTTTTCATTGATAGACTAGAATTACCATATATTCTAAGGTATTATCAATGATACACTGCATATTACGTTATATTATAAGGTATTTTCAATGAAACACTGCATATTACGTTATATTATAAGGTATTTTCAATGATGCACTGCATATTACGTTATACTATATGGTATTTTCAATGATACACTACAAATTACGATATATTATAAGGTATTTTCAATGATACACTGCATATTACGTTGTATTATAAGGTTTTTTCATTGATAGACTAGAATTACCATATATTCTAAGGTATTTTCAATGATACACTGCATATTACGTTTTATTATAAGGTTTTTTCAATGATACACTGCATATTACGTTATATTATATGGTATTTTCAATGATACACTGCATATTACGTTATATTATAAAGTATTTTCAATGATAAACTATATATTACGATATATTATATGGTATTTTCAATGATACACTGCATATTACGTTATATTATAAGGTATTTTCATTGATACACTACAAATTACCATATATTATAAGGTATTTTCAATGATACACTGCATATTACGTTATATTATGAGGTATTTTCAATGATACACTGCATATTACGTTATATTATAAGGTATTTTTAATGATACACTACAAATTACGATATATTATAAGGTATTTTCAATGATACACTGCATATTACGTTATATTATAACGTATTTTCAATGATAAACTATATATTACGATATATTATATGGTATTTTCAATGATACACTGCATATTACATTATATTATAAGGTATTTTCGTTGATACATTACAAATTACCATATATTATAAGGTATTTTCAATGATACACTGCATATTACGTTATATCATAAGGTACTTTCAATGATACACTGCATATTACGTTATATCAAAAGGTATTTTCAATGATACACGGCATATTACGTCATATTATATGGTATTTTCAATGATACACTGCATTTTACGATATATTAGAAGGTATTTTGATTGATACAGTTCAAATTACCATATATTATAAGGTATTTTCAATGATATACTGCACATTACGTTATATCATAAGGTATTTTCAATTATACACTGCATATTACGTTATATTATAAGATGTTTTCAATGATAAACTACTATATATTATAAGGTATTTTCAATGATGCACTGCATATTACGTTATACTATATGGTATTTTCAATGATACACTACAAATTACGATATATTATAAGGTATTTTCAATGATACACTGCATATTACATTATATCATAAGGTATTTTCAATGATACACTGCATATTACGTTATATTATAAGGTATTTTCAATGATACACTGCATATGACGTTATATTATAAGATGTTTTCAATGATACACTGCATATTACGTTGTATTATAAGGTATTTTCATTGATAGACTAGAATTACCATATATTCTAAGGTATTTTCAATGATACACTGCATATTACGTTTTATTATAAGGTATTTTCAATGATACACTGCATATTACGTTGTATTATAAGGTTTTTTCATTGATAATCTATATATTACGATATATTATATGGTATTTTCAATGATACACTGCATATTACGTTATATTATAAGGTATTTTCATTGATACACTACAAATTACCATATATTATAAGGTATTTTCAATGATACACTGCATATTACATTATATCATAAGGTATTTTCAATGATACACTGCATATTACTTTATATTATAAGGTATTTTCAATGATACACTGCATATTACGTTATATTATAAGGTATTTTCAATGATGCACTGCATATTACGTTATACTATATGGTATTTTCAATGATACACTAAAAATTACGATATATTATAAGGTATTTTCAATGATACACTGCATATTACGTTATATTATAAGGTATTTTCAATGATACACTGCATATTACATTATATCATAAGGTATTTTCAATGATACACTGCATATTACGTTATATTATAAGGTATTTTCAATGATACACTGCATATGACGTTATATTATAAGATGTTTTCAATGATACACTGCATATTACGTTATATTATGAGGTATTTTCAATGATACACTGCATATTACGTTATATTATAAGGTATTTTCAATGATGCACTGCATATTACGTTATACTATATGGTATTTTCAATGATACACTACAAATTACGATATATTATAAGGTATTTTCAATGATACACTGCATATTACGTTGTATTATAAGGTTTTTTCATTGATAGACTAGAATTACCATATATTCTAAGGTATTATCAATGATACACTGCATATTACGTTATATTATAAGGTATTTTCAATGATACACTGCATATTACGTTATATTATAAGGTATTTTCAATGATGCACTGCATATTACGTTATACTATATGGTATTTTCAATGATACACTACAAATTACGATATATTATAAGGTATTTTCAATGATACACTGCATATTACGTTGTATTATAAGGTTTTTTCATTGATAGACTAGAATTACCATATATTCTATGGTATTTTCAATGATACACTGCATATTACGTTTTATTATAAGGTATTTTCAATGATACACTGCATATTACGTTATATTATATGGTATTTTCAATGATACACTGCATATTACGTTATATTATAAAGTATTTTCAATGATAAACTATATATTACGATATATTATAAGGTATTTTCAATGATACACTGCATATTACGTTATATTATGAGGTATTTTCAATGATACACTGCATATTACGTTATATTATAAGGTATTTTTAATGATACACTACAAATTACGATATATTATAAGGTATTTTCAATGATACACTGCATATTACGTTATATTATAACGTATTTTCAATGATAAACTATATATTACGATATATTATATGGTATTTTCAATGATACACTGCATATTACATTATATTATAAGGTATTTTCGTTGATACATTACAAATTACCATATATTATAAGGTATTTTCAATGATACACTGCATATTACGTTATATCATAAGGTACTTTCAATGATACACTGCATATTACGTTATATCAAAAGGTATTTTCAATGATACACCGCATATTACGTCATATTATATGGTATTTTCAATGATACACTGCATTTTACGATATATTAGAAGGTATTTTGATTGATACAGTTCAAATTACCATATATTATAAGGTATTTTCAATGATATACTGCACATTACGTTATATCATAAGGTATTTTCAATTATACACTGCATATTACGTTATATTATAAGATGTTTTCAATGATAAACTACTATATATTATAAGGTATTTTCAATGATGCACTGCATATTACGTTATACTATATGGTATTTTCAATGATACACTACAAATTACGATATATTATAAGGTATTTTCAATGATACACTGCATATTACATTATATCATAAGGTATTTTCAATGATACACTGCATATTACGTTATATTATAAGGTATTTTCAATGATACACTGCATATGACGTTATATTATAAGATGTTTTCAATGATACACTGCATATTACGTTATATTATGAGGTATTTTCAATGATACACTGCATATTACGTTATATTATAAGGTATTTTCATTGATACACTACAAATTACCATATATTATAAGGTATTTTCAATGATACACTGCATATTACATTATACGATAAGGTATTTTCAATGATACACTGCATATTACGTTATATTATAAGGTATTTTCAATGATACACTGCATATGACGTTATATTATAAGATGTTTTCAATGATACACTGCATATTACGTTATATTATGAGGTATTTTCAATGATACAATGCATATTACGTTATATTATAAGATGTTTTCAATGATAAACTACTATATATTATAAGGTATTTTCAATGATGCCCTGCATATTACGTTATACTATATGGTATTTTCAATGATACACTACAAATTACGATATATTATAAGGTATTTTCAATGATACACTGCATATTACGTTGTATTATAAGGTATTTTCATTGATAGACTAGAATTACCATATATTCTAAGGTATTTTCAATGATACACTGCATATTACGTTATATTATAAGGTATTTTCAATGATACACTGCATATGACGTTATATTATAAGATGTTTTCAATGATACACTGCATATTACGTTATATTATGAGGTATTTTCAATGATACACTGCATATTACGTTATATTATAAGGTATTTTCAATGATGCACTGCATATTACGTTATACTATATGGTATTTTCAATGATACACTACAAATTACGATATATTATAAGGTATTTTCAATGATACACTGCATATTACGTTGTATTATAAGGTTTTTTCATTGATAGACTAGAATTACCATATATTCTAAGGTATTATCAATGATACACTGCATATTACGTTATATTATAAGGTATTTTCAATGATACACTGCATATTACGTTATATTATAAGGTATTTTCAATGATGCACTGCATATTACGTTATACTATATGGTATTTTCAA
Organism: Lasioglossum lativentre; assembly: GCA_916610255.1. NCBI lineage: Eukaryota > Metazoa > Arthropoda > Insecta > Hymenoptera > Halictidae > Lasioglossum > Lasioglossum lativentre. Next base: position 100,964 of record CAKAJI010001105.1, read on the forward strand.
TGATACACTAAAAATTACGATATATTATAAGGTATTTTCAATGATACACTGCATATTACGTTATATTATAAGGTATTTTCAATGATACACTGCATATGACGTTATATTATAAGATGTTTTCAATGATACACTGCATATTACGTTATATTATAAGGTATTTTCAATGATACACTGCATATTACGTTGTATTATAAGGTATTTTCATTGATAGACTAGAATTACCATATATTCTAAGGTATTTTCAATGATACACTGCATATTACGTTTTATTATAAGGTATTTTCAATGATACACTGCATATTACGTTGTATTATAAGGTTTTTTCATTGATAAACTATATATTACGATATATTATATGATATTTTCAATGATACACTGCATATTACGTTATATTATAAGGTATTTTCATTGATACACTACAAATTACCATATATTATAAGGTATTTTCAATGATACACTGCATATTACATTATATTATAAGGTATTTTCAATGATACACTGCATATTACGTTATATTATAAGGTATTTTCAATGATGCACTGCATATTACGTTATACTATATGGTATTTTCAATGATACACTAAAAATTACGATATATTATAAGGTATTTTCAATGATACACTGCATATTACGTTATATTATAAGGTATTTTCAATGATACACTGCATATTACATTATATCATAAGGTATTTTCAATGATACACTGCATATTACGTTATATTATAAGGTATTTTCAATGATACACTGCATATGACGTTATATTATAAGATGTTTTCAATGATACACTGCATATTACGTTATATTATGAGGTATTTTCAATGATACACTGCATATTACGTTATATTATAAGGTATTTTCAATGATGCACTGCATATTACGTTATACTATATGGTATTTTCAATGATACACTACAAATTACGATATATTATAAGGTATTTTCAATGATACACTGCATATTACGTTGTATTATAAGGTTTTTTCATTGATAGACTAGAATTACCATATATTCTAAGGTATTATCAATGATACACTGCATATTACGTTATATTATAAGGTATTTTCAATGATACACTGCATATTACGTTATATTATAAGGTATTTTCAATGATGCACTGCATATTACGTTATACTATATGGTATTTTCAATGATACACTACAAATTACGATATATTATAAGGTATTTTCAATGATACACTGCATATTACGTTGTATTATAAGGTTTTTTCATTGATAGACTAGAATTACCATATATTCTATGGTATTTTCAATGATACACTGCATATTACGTTTTATTATAAGGTATTTTCAATGATACACTGCATATTACGTTATATTATATGGTATTTTCAATGATACACTGCATATTACGTTATATTATAAAGTATTTTCAATGATAAACTATATATTACGATATATTATATGGTATTTTTAATGATACACTGCATATTACGTTATATTATAAGGTATTTTCATTGATACACTACAAATTACCATATATTATAAGGTATTTTCAATGATACACTGCATATTACATTATATCATAAGGTATTTTCAATGATACACTGCATATTACGTTATATTATAAGGTATTTTCAATGATACACTGCATATGACGTTATATTATAAGATGTTTTCAATGATACACTGCATATTACGTTATATTATGAGGTATTTTCAATGATACACTGCATATTACGTTATATTATAAGGTATTTTCAATGATGCACTGCATATTACGTTATACTATATGGTATTTTCAATGATACACTACAAATTACGATATATTATAAGGTATTTTCAATGATACACTGCATATTACGTTGTATTATAAGGTTTTTTCATTGATAGACTAGAATTACCATATATTCTAAGGTATTATCAATGATACACTGCATATTACGTTATATTATAAGGTATTTTCAATGATACACTGCATATTACGTTATATTATAAGGTATTTTCAATGATGCACTGCATATTACGTTATACTATATGGTATTTTCAATGATACACTAAAAATTACGATATATTATAAGGTATTTTCAATGATACACTGCATATTACGATATATTAGAA
>CAKAJI010001106.1:0-24095 GCA_916610255.1 Lasioglossum lativentre
AAAATACCTTAGAATATATGGTAATTCTAGTCTATCAATGAAAATACCTTATAATATAACGTAATATGCAGTGTATCATTGAAAATACCTTATAATATATCGTACATTGCAGCGTATCATTGAAAATACCTTATAGTATAACGTAATATGATATATATCATTAAAAATACCTTATAAAATAACGTAATATGCAGTGTATCATGGAAAATACCTTATAATATATCGTAATTTGTAGTGTATCATTGAAAATACCTTATAATATAACGTAATATGCGGTGTATCATTGAAAATACCTTATCATATAACGTAATATGCAGTGTATCATTGAAAATACCTTATAATATAACGTAATATGCAGTGTATCATTGAAAATACCTTATAATATAACGTAATATGCGGTGTATCATTGAAAATACCTTATAATATAACGTAATATGCAGTCTACCATTGAAAATACCTTATAATATAACGTAATATGCTGTGTATCATTGAAAATACCTTATAATATATAGCAGTTTATCATTGAGAATACCTTATAATATAACTTAATATGCAGTGTATCATTGAAAATACCTTATGATATAACGTAATATGCAGTGTATCATTGAAAATACCTTAGAATATATGGTAATTCTAGTCTATCAATGAAAATACCTTATAATATATCGTAATGTGTAGTGTATCATTGAAAATACCTTATAATATAACGTAATATGCAGTGTATCATTGAAAATACCTTATAATATATCGTAATTTGTAGTGTATCATTGAAAATACCTTATAGTATAACGTAATATGCAGTGTATCAGTGAAAATACCTTATAATATATAGTAGTTTATCATTGAAAATACCTTATAATATAACGTAATATGCAGTGTATCATTGAAAATACCTTTGAATATATGGTAATTCTAGTCTATCAATGAAAATACCTTATAGTATAACGTAATATGCTGTGCATCATTGAAAATACCTTATAATATAACGTAATATGCGGTGTATCATTGAAAATACCTTATAATATAACGTAATATGCAGGTTATCATTGAAAATACCTTATAATATATCGTAATTTGTAGTGTATCATTGAAAAATACCTTAGAATATATGGTAATTCTAGTCTATCAATGAAAATACCTTATAATATAACGTAATATGCAATGCATCATTGAAAATACCTTATAAAATAACGTAATATGCAGTGTATCATTGAAAATACCTTATAATTTAACGTAATATGCAGTGTATCATTGAAAATACCTTATAATATAACGTAATATGCAGTGTATCATTGAAAATACCTTATAATATAACGTAATATGCGGTGTATCATTGAAAATACCTTATAATATAACGTAATATGCAGTGTATCATTGAAAATACCTTATAATATAACTTAATATGCAGTGTATCATTGAAAATACCTTATGATATAACGTAATATGCAGTGTATCATTGAAAATACCTTAGAATATATGGTAATTCTAGTCTATCAATGAAAAAACCTTATAATATAACGTAATATGCTGTGTATCATTGAAAATACCTTATAATATATAGCAGTTTATCATTGAGAATACCTTATAATATAACTTAATATGCAGTGTATCATTGAAAATACCTTATAATATAACTTAATATGCAGTGTATCATTGAAAATACCTTAGAATATATGGTAATTCTAGTCTATCAATGAAATTACCTTATAATATAACGTAATATGCAGTGTATCATTGAAAATACCTTATAATATATAGCAGTTTATCATTGAGAATACCTTATAATATAACTTAATATGCAGTGTATCATTGAAAATACCTTATGATATAACGTAATATGCAGTGTATCATTGAAAATACCTTAGAATATATGGTAATTCTAGTCTATCAATGAAAATACCTTATAATATATCGTAATGTGTAGTGTATCATTGAAAATACCTTATAGTATAACGTAATATGCAGTGCATCATTGAAAATACCTTATAATATATCGTAATTTGTAGTGTATCATTGAAAATACCTTATAATATAACTTAATATGCAGTGTATCATTGAAAATACCTTATGATATAACGTAATATGCAGTGTATCATTGAAAATACCTTAGAATATATGGTAATTCTAGTCTATCAATGAAAATATCTTATAATATAACGTAATATGCAGTGTATCATTGAAAATACCTTATAATATATCGTAATTTGTAGTGTATCATTGAAAATACCTTATAGTATAACGTAATATGCAGTGCATCATTGAAAATACCTTATTATATAACGTAATATGCAGTGCATCATTGAAAATACCTTAAAATATAACGTAATATGCAGTGTATCATTGAAAATTCCTTATAATATAACGTAATATGCAGGTTATCATTGAAAATACCTTATATTATATCGTAATTTGTAGCGTATCATTGAAAATACCTTAGAATATATGGTAATTCTAGTCTATCAATGAAAATACCTTATAATATAACGTAATATGCAGTGTATCATTGAAAATACCTTATAATATAACGTAATATGCAGTGTATCATTGAAAATACCTTATAATATAACGTAATATGCAGTGTATCATTGAAAATACCTTATAATATAACGTAATATGCAGTGTATCATTGAAAATACCTTATAATATAACGTAATATGCAGTGTATCATTGAAAATACCTTATAATATAACGTAATATGCAGTGTATCATTGAAAATACCTTATAATATATAGCAGTTTATCATTGAGAATACCTTATAATATAACTTAATATGCAGTGTATCATTGAAAATACCTTATGATATAACGTAATATGCAGTGTATCATGGAAAATACCTTAGAATATATGGTAATTCTAGTCTATCAATGAAAATATCTTATAATATAACGTAATATGCAGTGTATCATTGAAAATACCTTATAATATATCGTAATTTGTAGTGTATCATTGAAAATACCTTATAGTATAACGTAATATGCAGTGCATCATTGAAAATACCTTATAATATAACGTAATATGCAGTGTATCATTGAAAATACCTTATAATATAACTTAATATGCAGTGTATCATTGAAAATACCTTATGATATAACGTAATATGCAGTGTATCATTGAAAATACCTTAGAATATATGGTAATTCTAGTCTATCAATGAAAAAAACCTTATAATATAACGTAATATGCTGTGTATCATTGAAAATACCTTATAATATATAGCAGTTTATCATTGAGAATACCTTATAATATAACTTAATATGCAGTGTATCATTGAAAATACCTTATGATATAACGTAATATGCAGTGTATCATGGAAAATACCTTAGAATATATGGTAATTCTAGTCTATCAATGAAAATATCTTATAATATAACGTAATATGCAGTGTATCATTGAAAATACCTTATAATATATCGTAATTTGTAGTGTATCATTGAAAATACCTTATAGTATAACGTAATATGCAGTGCATCATTGAAAATACCTTATAATATAACGTAATATGCAGTGCATCATTGAAAATACCTTAAAATATAACGTAATATGCAGTGTATCATTGAAAATACCTTATAATATAACGTAATATGCAGGTTATCATTGAAAATACCTTATATTATATCGTAATTTGTAGCGTATCATTGAAAATACCTTAGAATATATGGTAATTCTAGTCTATCAATGAAAATACCTTATAATATAACGTAATATGCAGTGTATCATTGAAAATACCTTATAATATAACGTAATATGCAGTGTATCATTGAAAATACCTTATAATATAACGTAATATGCAGTGTATCATTGAAAATACCTTATAATATAACGTAATATGCAGTGTATCATTGAAAATACCTTATAATATAACGTAATATGCGGTGTATCATTGAAAATACCTTATAATATAACGTAATATGCAGTGCATCATTGAAAAAACCTTATAATATAACGTAATATGCAGTGTATCATTGAAAATACCTTATAATATAACGTAATATGCAGTGTATCATTGAAAATACCTTATAATATAACGTAATATGCAGTGTATCATTGAAAATACCTTATAATATAACGTAATATGCGGTGTATCATTGAAAATACCTTATAATATAACGTAATATGCAGTGTATCATTGAAAATACCTTATAATATATAGCAGTTTATCATTGAGAATACCTTATAATATAACTTAATATGCAGTGTATCATTGAAAATACCTTATGATATAACGTAATATGCAGTGTATCATTGAAAATACCTTAGAATATATGGTAATTCTAGTCTATCAATTTAAATACCTTATAATATATCGTAATGTGTAATGTATCATTGAAAATACCTTATAGTATAACGTAATATGCAGTGCATCATTGAAAATACCTTATAATATATCGTAATTTGTAGTGTATCATTGAAAATACCTTATAATATATAGCAGTTTATCATTGAGAATACCTTATAATATAACTTAATATGCAGTGTATCATTGAAAATACCTTAGAATATATGGTAATTCTAGTCTATCAATGAAAAAACCTTATAATATAACGTAATATGCTGTGTATCATTGAAAATACCTTATAATATATAGCAGTTTATCATTGAGAATACCTTATAATATAACTTAATATGCAGTGTATCATTGAAAATACCTTATGATATAACGTAATATGCAGTGTATCATTGAAAATACCTTAGAATATATGGTAATTCTAGTCTATCAATGAAAATATCTTATAATATAACGTAATATGCAGTGTATCATTGAAAATACCTTATAATATATCGTAATTTGTAGTGTATCATTGAAAATACCTTATAGTATAACGTAATATGCAGTGCATCATTGAAAATACCTTATAATATAACGTAATATGCAGTGTATCATTGAAAATACCTTATAATATATAGCAGTTTATCATTGAGAATACCTTATAATATAACTTAATATGCAGTGTATCATTGAAAATACCTTATGATATAACGTAATATGCAGTGTATCATGGAAAATACCTTAGAATATATGGTAATTCTAGTCTATCAATGAAAATATCTTATAATATAACGTAATATGCAGTGTATCATTGAAAATACCTTATAATATATCGTAATTTGTAGTGTATCATTGAAAATACCTTATAGTATAACGTAATATGCAGTGCATCATTGAAAATACCTTATAATATAACGTAATATGCAGTGCATCATTGAAAATACCTTAAAATATAACGTAATATGCAGTGTATCATTGAAAATACCTTATAATATAACGTAATATGCAGGTTATCATTGAAAATACCTTATATTATATCGTAATTTGTAGCGTATCATTGAAAATACCTTAGAATATATGGTAATTCTAGTCTATCAATGAAAATACCTTATAATATAACGTAATATGCAGTGTATCATTGAAAATACCTTATAATATATCGTAATTTGTAGTGTATCATTGAAAATACCTTATAGTACAACGTAATATGCAGTGCATCATTGAAAATACCTTATAATATAACGTAATATGCAGTGCATCATTGAAAAAACCTTATAATATAACGTAATATGCAGTGTATCATTGAAAATACCTTATAATATAACGTAATATGCAGTGTATCATTGAAAATACCTTATAATATAACTTAATATGCAGTGTATCATTGAAAATACCTTATGATATAACGTAATATGCAGTGTATCATTGAAAATACCTTAGAATATATGGTAATTCTAGTCTATCAATGAAAAAACCTTATAATATAACGTAATATGCTGTGTATCATTGAAAATACCTTATAATATATAGCAGTTTATCATTGAGAATACCTTATAATATAACTTAATATGCAGTGTATCATTGAAAATACCTTATGATATAACGTAATATGCAGTGTATCATGGAAAATACCTTAGAATATATGGTAATTCTAGTCTATCAATGAAAATATCTTATAATATAACGTAATATGCAGTGTATCATTGAAAATACCTTATAATATATCGTAATTTGTAGTGTATCATTGAAAATACCTTATAGTATAACGTAATATGCAGTGCATCATTGAAAATACCTTATAATATAACGTAATATGCAGTGTATCATGGAAAATACCTTAGAATATATGGTAATTCTAGTCTATCAATGAAAATATCTTATAATATAACGTAATATGCAGTGTATCATTGAAAATACCTTATAATATATCGTAATTTGTAGTGTATCATTGAAAATACCTTATAGTATAACGTAATATGCAGTGCATCATTGAAAATACCTTATAACATAACGTAATATGCTGTGTATCATTGAAAATACCTTATAATATATAGCAGTTTATCATTGAGAATACCTTATAATATAACTTAATATGCAGTGTATCATTGAAAATACCTTATGATATAACGTAATATGCAGTGTATCATGGAAAATACCTTAGAATATATGGTAATTCTAGTCTATCAATGAAAATATATTATAATATAACGTAATATGCAGTGTATCATTGAAAATACCTTATAATATATCGTAATTTGTAGTGTATCATTGAAAATACCTTATAGTATAACGTAATATGCAGTGCATCATTGAAAATACCTTATAATATAACGTAATATGCAGTGCATCATTGAAAATACCTTAAAATATAACGTAATATGCAGTGTATCATTGAAAATACCTTATAATATAACGTAATATGCAGGTTATCATTGAAAATACCTTATATTATATCGTAATTTGTAGCGTATCATTGAAAATACCTTAGAATATATGGTAATTCTAGTCTATCAATGAAAATACCTTATAATATAACGTAATATGCAGTGTATCATTGAAAATACCTTATAATATATCGTAATTTGTAGTGTATCATTGAAAATACCTTATAGTATAACGTAATATGCAGTGCATCATTGAAAATACCTTATAATATAACGTAATATGCAGTGCATCATTGAAAAAACCTTATAATATAACGTAATATGCAGTGTATCATTGAAAATACCTTATAATATAACTTAATATGCAGTGTATCATTGAAAATACCTTATGATATAACGTAATATGCAGTGTATCATTGAAAATACCTTAGAATATATGGTAATTCTAGTCTATCAATGAAAAAACCTTATAATATAACGTAATATGCTGTGTATCATTGAAAATACCTTATAGTATAACGTAATATGCAGTGCATCATTGAAAATACCTTATAACATAACGTAATATGCTGTGTATCATTGAAAATACCTTATAATATATAGCAGTTTATCATTGAGAATACCTTATAATATAACTTAATATGCAGTGTATCATTGAAAATACCTTATGATATAACGTAATATGCAGTGTATCATTGAAAATACCTTATAATATAACGTAATATGCAGTGTATCATTGAAAATACCTTATAATATAACGTAATATGCGGTGTATCATTGAAAATACCTTATAATATAACGTAATATGCAGTGTATCATTGAAAATACCTTATAATATATAGCAGTTTATCATTGAGAATACCTTATAATATAACTTAATATGCAGTGTATCATTGAAAATACCTTATGATATAACGTAATATGCAGTGTATCATTGAAAATACCTTAGAATATATGGTAATTCTAGTCTATCAATGAAAATACCTTATAATATATCGTAATGTGTAATGTATCATTGAAAATACCTTATAGTATAACGTAATATGCAGTGCATCATTGAAAATACCTTATAATATATCGTAATTTGTAGTGTATCATTGAAAATACCTTATAATATATAGCAGTTTATCATTGAGAATACCTTATAATATAACTTAATATGCAGTGTATCATTGAAAATACCTTAGAATATATGGTAATTCTAGTCTATCAATGAAAAAACCTTATAATATAACGTAATATGCTGTGTATCAGTGAAAATACCTTATAATATATAGCAGTTTATCATTGAGAATACCTTATAATATAACTTAATATGCAGTGTATCATTGAAAATACCTTATGATATAACGTAATATGCAGTGTATCATGGAAAATACCTTAGAATATATGGTAATTCTAGTCTATCAATGAAAATATCTTATAATATAACGTAATATGCAGTGTATCATTGAAAATACCTTATAATATATCGTAATTTGTAGTGTATCATTGAAAATACCTTATAGTATAACGTAATATGCAGTGCATCATTGAAAATACCTTATAACATAACGTAATATGCTGTGTATCATTGAAAATACCTTATAATATATAGCAGTTTATCATTGAGAATACCTTATAATATAACTTAATATGCAGTGTATCATTGAAAATACCTTATGATATAACGTAATATGCAGTGTATCATGGAAAATACCTTAGAATATATGGTAATTCTAGTCTATCAATGAAAATATCTTATAATATAACGTAATATGCAGTGTATCATTGAAAATACCTTATAATATATCGTAATTTGTAGTGTATCATTGAAAATACCTTATAGTATAACGTAATATGCAGTGCATCATTGAAAATACCTTATAATATAACGTAATATGCAGTGCATCATTGAAAATACCTTATAATATAACGTAATATGCAGTGTATCATTGAAAATACCTTATAATATAACGTAATATGCAGGTTATCATTGAAAATACCTTATATTATATCGTAATTTGTAGCGTATCATTGAAAATACCTTAGAATATATGGTAATTCTAGTCTATCAATGAAAATACCTTATAATATAACGTAATATGCAGTGTATCATTGAAAATACCTTATAATATATCGTAATTTGTAGTGTATCATTGAAAATACCTTATAGTATAACGTAATATGCAGTGCATCATTGAAAATACCTTATAATATAACGTAATATGCAGTGCATCATTGAAAAAACCTTATAATATAACGTAATATGCAGTGTATCATTGAAAATACCTTATAATATAACTTAATATGCAGTGTATCATTGAAAATACCTTATGATATAACGTAATATGCAGTGTATCATTGAAAATACCTTAGAATATATGGTAATTCTAGTCTATCAAAGAAAAAACCTTATAATATAACGTAATATGCTGTGTATCATTGAAAATACCTTATAATATATAGCAGTTTATCATTGAGAATACCTTATAATATAACTTAATATGCAGTGTATCATTGAAAATACCTTATAATATAACTTAATATGCAGTGTATCATTGAAAATACCTTATGATATAACGTAATATGCAGTGTATCATTGAAAATACCTTAGAATATATGGTAATTCTAGTCTATCAATGAAAAAACCTTATAATATAACGTAATATGCTGTGTATCATTGAAAATACCTTATAACATATAGCAGTTTATCATTGAGAATACCTTATAATATAACTTAATATGCAGTGTATCATTGAAAATACCTTATGATATAACGTAATATGCAGTGTATCATGGAAAATACCTTAGAATATATGGTAATTCTAGTCTATCAATGAAAATATCTTATAATATAACGTAATATGCAGTGTATCATTGAAAATACCTTATAATATATCGTAATTTGTAGTGTATCATTGAAAATACCTTATAGTATAACGTAATATGCAGTGCATCATTGAAAATACCTTATAATATAACGTAATATGCAGTGCATCATTGAAAATACCTTAAAATATAACGTAATATGCAGTGTATCATTGAAAATACCTTATAATATAACGTAATATGCAGGTTATCATTGAAAATACCTTATATTATATCGTAATTTGTAGCGTATCATTGAAAATACCTTAGAATATATGGTAATTCTAGTCTATCAATGAAAATACCTTATAATATAACGTAATATGCAGTGTATCATTGAAAATACCTTATAATATAACGTAATATGCAGTGTATCATTGAAAATACCTTATAATATAACATAATATGCAGTGTATCATTGAAAATACCTTATAATATAACGTAATATGCGGTGTATCATTGAAAATACCTTATAATATAACATAATATGCAGTGTATCATTGAAAATACCTTATAATATATAGCAGTTTATCATTGAGAATACCTTATAATATAACTTAATATGCAGTGTATCATTGAAAATACCTTATGATATAACGTAATATGCAGTGTATCATTGAAAATACCTTAGAATATATGGTAATTCTAGTCTATCAATGAAAATACCTTATAATATATGGTAATTCTAGTCTATCAATGAAAATACCTTATAGTATAACGTAATTTGCAGTGCATCATTGAAAATACCTTATAATATAACGTAATATGCGGTGTATCATTGAAAATACCTTATAATATAACGTAATATGCAGGTTATCATTGAAAATACCTTATAATATATCGTAATTTGTAGTGTATCATTGAAAATACCTTAGAATATATGGTAATTCTAGTCTATCAATGAAAATACCTTATAATATAACGTAATATGCAATGCATCATTGAAAATACCTTATAATATAACGTAATATGCAGTGTATCATTGAAAATACCTTATAATTTAACGTAATATGCAGTGTATCATTGAAAATACCTTATAATATAACGTAATATGCAGTGTATCATTGAAAATACCTTATAATATAACGTAATATGCGGTGTATCATTGAAAATACCTTATAATATAACGTAATATGCAGTGTATCATTGAAAATACCTTATAATATAACTTAATATGCAGTGTATCATTGAAAATACCTTATGATATAACGTAATATGCAGTGTATCATTGAAAATACCTTAGAATATATGGTAATTCTAGTCTATCAATGAAAAAAACCTTATAATATAACGTAATATGCTGTGTATCATTGAAAATACCTTATAATATATAGCAGTCTATCAATGAAAATACCTTATAGTATAACGTAATATGCAGTGCATCATTGAAAATACCTTATAATATAACGTAATATGCAGTGTATCATTGAAAATACCTTATAATATATCGTAATATGCAGTGTATCATTGAAAATACCTTATAATATAACGTAATATGCAGTGTATCATTGAAAATACCTTATAATATATCGTAGTTTGTAGTGTATCATTGAAAATACCTTATAGTATAACGTAATATGCAGTGCATCATTGAAAATACCTTATAATATAACGTAATATGCAGTGTATCATTGAAAATACCTTATAATATAACGTAATATGCAGTGTATCATTGAAAATACCTTATGATATAACGTAATATGCAGTGTATCATTGAAAATACCTTAGAATATATGGTAATTCTAGTCTATCAATGAAAAAACCTTATAGTATAACGTAATTTGCAGTGCATCATTGAAAATACCTTATAATATAACGTAATATGCGGTGTATCATTGAAAATACCTTATAATATAACGTAATATGCAGGTTATCATTGAAAATACCTTATAATATATCGTAATTTGTAGTGTATCATTGAAAATACCTTAGAATATATGGTAATTCTAGTCTATCAATGAAAATACCTTATAATATAACGTAATATGCAATGCATCATTGAAAATACCTTATAATATAACGTAATATGCAGTGTATCATTGAAAATACCTTATAATTTAACGTAATATGCAGTGTATCATTGAAAATACCTTATAATATAACGTAATATGCAGTGTATCATTGAAAATACCTTATAATATAACGTAATATGCGGTGTATCATTGAAAATACCTTATAATATAACGTAATATGCAGGTTATCATTGAAAATACCTTATAATATATCGTAATTTGGAGTGTATCATTGAAAATACCTTACAATATATGGTAATTCTAGTCTATCAATGAAAATACCTTATAATATAACGTAATATGCAATGCATCATTGAAAATACCTTATAATATAACGTAATATGCAGTGTATCATTGAAAATACCTTATAATATAACGTAATATGCAGTGTATCATTGAAAATACCTTATAGTATAACGTATTATGCAGTGCATCATTAAAAATACCTTATAATATAACGTATTATGCAGTGTATCATTGAAAATACCTTATAATATAACGTAATATGCAGTGTATCATTGAAAATACCTTATAATATAACGTAATATGCAGTGCATCATTGAAAATACCTTATAATATAACGTAATATGCAGTGTATCATTGAAAATACCTTATAATATATCGTAATTTGTAGTGTATCAATGAAAATACCTTCTCATATAACGTAATATGCAGTGTATCATTGAAAATACCTTATAATATATCGTTATTTGTAGTGTATCTTTGAAAATACCTTATAATATAACGTAATATGCAGTGTATCATTGAAAATACCTTATAATATATCGTTATTTGTAGTGTATCATTGAAAATACCTTTTAATAGAACGTAATATGCAGTGTATCATTGAAAATACCTTATAATATAACGTAATATGCAGTGTATCATTGAAAATACCTTATAATATAACGTAATATGCAGTGTATCATTGAAAATACCTTCAGATATAACGTAATATGCAGTGTATCATTGAAAATACCTTATAATATATCGTAATTTGTAGTGTATCAATGAAAATACCTTCTCATATAACGTAATATGCAGTGTATCATTGAAAATACCTTATAATATATCGTTATTTGTAGTGTATCTTTGAAAATACCTTATAATATAACGTAATATGCAGTGTATCATTGAAAATACCTTATAATATATAGTAGTTTATCATTGAAAATACCTTATAATATAACTTAATATGCAGTGTATCATTGAAAATACCTTATGATATACCGTAATATGCAGTGTATCATTGAAAATACCTTATAATATAACGTAATATGCAGTGTATCATTGAAAATACCTTATAATATATCGTAGTTTGTAGTGTATCATTGAAAATACCTTATAGTATAACGTAATATGCAGTGCATCATTGAAAATACCTTATAATATAACGTAATATGCAGTGTATCATTGAAAATACCTTATAATATAACGTAATATGCAGTGTATCATTGAAAATACCTTATAATATAACGTAATATGCAGTGTATCATTGAAAATACCTTATAATTTAACGTAATATGCAGTGTATCATTGAAAATACCTTATAATATACCGTAATATGCAGTGTATCATTGAAAATGCCTTCCCATATAACGTAATATGCAGTGTATCATTGAAAATACCTTATAATATATCGTAATTTGTAGTGTATCAATGAAAATACCTTCTCATATAACGTAATATGCAGTGTATCATTGAAAATACCTTATAATATATCGTTATTTGTTGTGTATCTTTGAAAATACCTTATAATATAACGTAATATGCAGTGTATCATTGAAAATACCTTATAATATATAGTAGTTTATCATTGAAAATACCTTATAATATAACTTAATATGCAGTGTATCATTGAAAATACCTTATAGTATAACGTAATATGCAGTGCATCATTGAAAATACCTTATAACATAACTTAATATGCAGTGTATCATTGAAAATACCTTATGATATAACGTAATATGCAGTGTATCATTGAAAATACCTTATAATATATCGTTATTTGTTGTGTATCTTTGAAAATACCTTATAATATAACGTAATATGCAGAGTATCATTGAAAATACCTTATAATATATAGTAGTTTATCATTGAAAATACCTTATAATATAACTTAATATGCAGTGTATCATTGAAAATACCTTATAATATAACGTAATATGCAGTGTATCATTGAAAATACCTTATAATATAACGTAATATGCAGTGTATCATTGAAAATACCTTCAGATATAACGTAATATGCAGTGTATCATTGAAAATACCTTATAATATATCGTAATTTGTAGTGTATCAATGAAAATACCTTCTCATATAACGTAATATGCAGTGTATCATTGAAAATACCTTATAATATAACGTAATATGCAGTGTATCATTGAAAATACCTTATAATATATATAGTAGTTTATCATTGAAAATACCTTATAATATAACTTAATATGCAGTGTATCATTGAAAATACCTTATGATATAACGTAATATGCAGTGTATCATTGAAAATACCTTATAATATAACGTAATATGCAGTGTATCATTGAAAATACCTTATAATATATCGTAATATGCAGTGTATCATTGAAAATACCTTATAATATAACGTAATATGCAGTGTATCATTGAAAATACCTTATAATATATCGTAGTTTGTAGTGTATCATTGAAAATACCTTATAGTATAACGTAATATGCAGTGCATCATTGAAAATACCTTATAATATAACGTAATATGCAGTGTATCATTGAAAATACCTTATAATATAACGTAATATGCAGTGTATCATTGAAAATACCTTATAATATAACGTAATATGCAGTGTATCATTGAAAATACCTTATAATTTAACGTAATATGCAGTGTATCATTGAAAATACCTTATAATATAACGTAATATGCAGTGTATCATTGAAAATGCCTTCCCATATAACGTAATATGCAGTGTATCATTGAAAATACCTTATAATATATCGTAATTTGTAGTGTATCAATGAAAATACCTTCTCATATAACGTAATATGCAGTGTATCATTGAAAATACCTTATAATATATCGTTATTTGTTGTGTATCTTTGAAAATACCTTATAATATAACGTAATATGCAGTGTATCATTGAAAATACCTTATAATATATAGTAGTTTATCATTGAAAATACCTTATAATATAACTTAATATGCAGTGTATCATTGAAAATACCTTATAGTATAACGTAATATGCAGTGCATCATTGAAAATACCTTATAACATAACTTAATATACAGTGTATCATTGAAAATACCTTATGATATAACGTAATATGCAGTGTATCATTGAAAATACCTTATAATATATCGTTATTTGTTGTGTATCTTTGAAAATACCTTATAATATAACGTAATATGCAGAGTATCATTGAAAATACCTTATAATATATAGTAGTTTATCATTGAAAATACCTTATAATATAACTTAATATGCAGTGTATCATTGAAAATACCTTATAATATAACGTAATATGCAGTGTATCATTGAAAATACCTTATAATATAACGTAATATGCAGTGTATCATTGAAAATACCTTCAGATATAACGTAATATGCAGTGTATCATTGAAAATACCTTATAATATATCGTAATTTGTAGTGTATCAATGAAAATACCTTCTCATATAACGTAATATGCAGTGTATCATTGAAAATACCTTATAATATAACGTAATATGCAGTGTATCATTGAAAATACCTTATAATATATATAGTAGTTTATCATTGAAAATACCTTATAATATAACTTAATATGCAGTGTATCATTGAAAATACCTTATGATATAACGTAATATGCAGTGTATCATTGAAAATACCTTATAATATAACGTAATATGCAGTGTATCATTGAAAATACCTTATAATATATCGTAATTTGTAGTGTATCATTGAAAATACCTTATAGTATAACGTAATATGCAGTGCATCATTGAAAATACCTTATAATATAACGTAATATGCAGTGTATCATTGAAAATACCTTATAATATAACGTAATATGCAGTGTATCATTGAAAATACCTTATAATATATCGTTATTTGTAGTGTATCTTTGAAAATACCTTATAATATAACGTAATATGCAGTGTATCATTGAAAATACCTTATAATATATCGTAATTTGTAGTGTATCAATGAAAATACCTTCTCATATAACGTAATATGCAGTGTATCATTGAAAATACCTTATAATATAACGTAATATGCAGTGTATCATTGAAAATACCTTATAATATATATAGTAGTTTATCATTGAAAATACCTTATAATATAACTTAATATGCAGTGTATCATTGAAAATACCTTATGATATAACGTAATATGCAGTGTATCATTGAAAATACCTTATAATATAACGTAATATGCAGTGTATCATTGAAAATACCTTATAATATATCGTAATTTGTAGTGTATCATTGAAAATACCTTATAATATATCGTAATTTGTAGTGTATCAATGAAAATACCTTCTCATATAACTTAATATGCAGTGTATCATTGAAAATACCTTATGATATAACGTAATATGCAGTGTATCATTGAAAATACCTTATAATATATCGTAATTTGTAGTGTATCTTTGAAAATACCTTATAATATAACGTAATATGCAGTGTATCATTGAAAATACCTTATAATATATTGCAGTTTATCATTGAAAATACCTTTTAATATAACTTAATATGCAGTGTATCATTGAAAATACCTTATGATATAACGTAATATGCAGTGTATCATTGAAAATACCTTATAATATAACTTAATATGCAGTGTATCATTGAAAATACCTTATAGTATAACGTAATATGCAGTGCATCATTGAAAATACCTTATAATATAACGTAATATGCAGTGTATCATTGAAAATGCCTTCCCATATAACGTAATATGCAGTGTATCATTGAAAATACCTTATAATATATCGTAATTTGTAGTGTATCAATGAAAATACCTTCTCATATAACGTAATATGCAGTGTATCATTGAAAATACCTTATAATATATCGTTATTTGTTGTGTATCTTTGAAAATACCTTATAATATAACGTAATATGCAGTGTATCATTGAAAATACCTTATAATATATCGTAATTTGTAGTGTATCATTGAAAATACCTTATAGTATAACGTAATATGCAGTGCATCATTGAAAATACCTTATAATATAACGTAATATGCAGTGTATCATTGAAAATACCTTATAATATAACGTAATATGCAGTGTATCATTGAAAATACCTTCCCATATAACGTAATGTGCAGTGTATCATTGAAAATACCTTATAATATATCGTTATTTGTTGTGTATCTTTGAAAATACCTTATAATATAACGTAATATGCAGTGTATCATTGAAAATACCTTATAATATATCGTAATTTGTAGTGTATCATTGAAAATACCTTATAGTATAACGTAATATGCAGTGCATCATTGAAAATACCTTATAATATAACGTAATATGCAGTGTATCATTGAAAATACCTTATAATATAACGTAATATGCAGTGTATCATTGAAAATACCTTATAATATATCGTTATTTGTAGTGTATCTTTGAAAATACCTTATAATATAACGTAATATGCAGTGTATCATTGAAAATACCTTATAATATATCGTAATTTGTAGTGTATCTTTGAAAATACCTTATAATAAAACGTAATATGCAGTGTATCATTGAAAATACCTTATAATATATTGCAGTTTATCATTGAAAATACCTTTTAATATAACTTAATATGCAGTGTATCATTGAAAATACCTTATGATATAACGTAATATGCAGTGTATCATTGAAAATACCTTATAATATATCGTAATTTGTAGTGTATCTTTGAAAATACCTTATAATATAACGTAATATGCAGTGTATCATTGAAAATACCTTATAATATATAGTAGTGTATCATGGAAAATACCTTATAATATAACTTAATATGCAGTGTATCATTGAAAATACCTTATAATATAACGTAATATGCAGTGTATCATTGAAAATACCTTATAATATAACGTAATATGCAGTGTATCATTGAAAATACCTTCCCATATAACGTAATGTGCAGTGTATCATTGAAAATACCTTATAATATAAGGTAATATGCAGTGTATCATTGGAAATACCTTATAATATAACGTAATATGCAGTGTATCATTGAAAATACCTTATAATATATCGTAATTTGTAGTGTATCAATGAAAATACCTTCTCATATAACGTAATATGCAGTGTATCATTGAAAATACCTTATAATATATCGTTATTTGTAGTGTATCATTGAAAATACCTTTTAGTATAACGTAATATGCAGTGTATCATTGAAAATACCTTATAATATAACGTAATATGCAGTGTATCATTGAAAATACCTTATAATATAACGTAATATGCAGTGTATCATTGAAAATACCTTCAGATATAACGTAATATGCAGTGTATCATTGAAAATACCTTATAATATATCGTAATTTGTAGTGTATCAATGAAAATACCTTCTCATATAACGTAATATGCAGTGTATCATTGAAAATACCTTATAATATATCGTTATTTGTAGTGTATCTTTGAAAATACCTTATAATATAACGTAATATGCAGTGTATCATTGAAAATACCTTATAATATAACGTATTATGCAGTGTATCATTGAAAATACCTTATAATATAACGTAATATGCAGTGTATCATTGAAAATACCTTATAATATATCGTAATTTGTAGTGTATCATTGAAAATACCTTATAATATAAGGTAATATGCAGTGTATCCTTGGAAATACCTTATAATATAACGTAATATGCAGTGTATCATTGAAAATACCTTATAATATAACGTAATATGCAGTGTATCATTGAAAATACCTTCAGATATAACGTAATATGCAGTGTATCATTGAAAATACCTTATAATATATCGTAATTTGTAGTGTATCAATGAAAATACCTTCTCATATAACGTAATATGCAGTGTATCATTGAAAATACCTTATAGTATAACGTAATATGCAGTGCATCATTGAAAATACCTTATAATATAACGTAATATGCAGTGTATCATTGAAAATACCTTATAATATATCGTAATTTGAAGTGTATCAATGAAAATACCTTCTCATATAACGTAATATGCAGTGTATCATTGAAAATACCTTATAATATATCGTTATTTGTAGTGTATCTTTGAAAATACCTTATAATATAACGTAATATGCAGTGTATCATTGAAAATACCTTATAATATATCGTTATTTGTAGTGTATCTTTGAAAATACCTTATAATATAACGTAATATGCAGTGTATCATTGAAAATACCTTATAATATATAGTAGTTTATCATTGAAAATACCTTATAATATAACTTAATATGCAGTGTATCATTGAAAATACCTTATACTATAACGTATTATGCAGTGCATCATTAAAAATACCTTATAATATAACGTATTATGCAGTGTATCATTGAAAATACCTTATAATATAACGTATTATGCAGTGTATCATTGAAAATACCTTATAATATAACGTAATATGCAGTGTATCATTGAAAATACCTTATAATATAACGTAATATGCAGTGAATCATTGAAAATACCTTATAATATATAGTAGTGTATCATGGAAAATACCTTATAATATAACTTAATATGCAGTGTATCATTGAAAATACCTTATAATATAACGTAATATGCAGTGTATCATTGAAAATACCTTATAATATAACGTAATATGCAGTGTATCATTGAAAATACCTTCCCATATAACGTAATATGCAGTGCATCATTGAAAATACCTTATAATATAACGTATTATGCAGTGTATCATTGAAAATACCTTATAATATATCGTTATTTGTAGTGTATCAATGAAAATACCTTCTCATATAACGTAATATGCAGTGTATCATTGAAAATACCTTATAATATATCGTTATTTGTAGTGTATCTTTGAAAATACCTTATAATATAACGTAATATGCAGTGTATCATTGAAAATACCTTATAATATATAGTAGTTTATCATTGAAAATACCTTATAATATAACTTAATATGCAGTGTATCATTGAAAATACCTTATGATATACCGTAATATGCAGTGTATCATTGAAAATACCTTATAATATAACGTAATATGCAGTGTATCATTGAAAATACCTTATAATATATTGCAGTTTATCATTGATAATACCTTATAATATATCTTAATATGCAGTGTATCATTGAAAATACCTTATGATATAACGTAATATGCAGTGTATCATTGAAAATACCTTATAATATATCGTTATTTGTAGTGTATCTTTGAAAATACCTTATAATATAACGTAATATGCAGTGTATCATTGAAAATACCTTATAATATATCGTAATTTGTAGTGTATCTTTGAAAATACCTTATAATATAACGTAATATGCAGTGTATCATTGAAAATACCTTATAATATATTGCAGTTTATCATTGAAAATACCTTTTAATATAACTTAATATGCAGTGTATCATTGAAAATACCTTATGATATAACGTAATATGCAGTGTATCATTGAAAATACCTTATAATATATCGTAATTTGTAGTGTATCAATGAAAATACCTTCTCATATAACGTAATATGCAGTATCATTGAAAATACCTTATAATATATCGTTATTTGTAGTGTATCTTTGAAAATACCTTATAATATAACGTAATATGCAGTGTATCATTGAAAATACCTTATAATATAACGTATTATGCAGTGTATCATTGAAAATACCTTATAATATAACGTAATATGCAGTGTATCATTGAAAATACCTTATAATATAACTTAATATGCAGTGTATCATTGAAAATACCTTATAATATAACGTAATATGCAGTGTATCATTGAAAATACCTTATAATATAACGTAATATGCAGTGTATCATTGAAAATACCTTCCCATATAACGTAATGTGCAGTGTATCATTGAAAATACCTTATAATATAAGGTAATATGCAGTGTATCATTGGAAATACCTTATAATATAACGTAATATGCAGTGTATCATTGAAAATACCTTATAATATATCGTAATTTGTAGTGTATCAATGAAAATACCTTCTCATATAACGTAATATGCAGTGTATCATTGAAAATACCTTATAATATAACGTAATATGCAGTGTATCATTGAAAATACCTTATAATATATCGTAATTTGTAGTGTATCATTGAAAATACCTTATAGTATAACGTAATATGCAGTGCATCATTGAAAATACCTTATAATATAACGTAATATGCAGTGTATCATTGAAAATACCTTATAATATAACGTAATATGCAGTGTATCATTGAAAATACCTTATAATATATCATTATTTGTAGTGTATCTTTGAAAATACCTTATAATATAACGTAATATGCAGTGTATCATTGAAAATACCATATAATATAACTTAATATGCAGTGCATCATTGAAAATACCTTATAATATATTGCAGTTTATCATTGATAATACCTTTTAATATATCTTAATATGCAGTGTATCATTGAAAATACCTTATGATATAACGTAATATGCAGTGTATCATTGAAAATACCTTATAATATATCGTAATTTGTAGTGTATCAATGAAAATACCTTCTCATATAACGTAATATGCAGTGTATCATTGAAAATACCTTATAATATATCGTTATTTGTAGTGTATCTTTGAAAATACCTTATAATATAACGTAATATGCAGTGTATCATTGAAAATACCTTATAATATATAGTAGTTTATCATTGAAAATACCTTATAATATAACTTAATATGCAGTGTATCATTGAAAATACCTTATAGTATAACGTATTATGCAGTGCATCATTAAAAATACCTTATAATATAACGTATTATGCAGTGTATCATTGAAAATACCTTATAATATAACGTAATATGCAGTGTATCATTGAAAATACCTTATAATATAACGTAATATGCAGTTCATCATTGAAAATACCTTATAATATAACGTATTATGCAGTGTATCATTGAAAATACCTTATAATATATCGTTATTTGTAGTGTATCTTTGAAAATACCTTATAATATAACGTAATATGCAGTGTATCATTGAAAATACCTTATAATATATAGTAGTGTATCATGGAAAATACCTTATAATATAACTTAATATGCAGTGTATCATTGAAAATACCTTATAATATAACGTAATATGCAGTGTATCATTGAAAATACCTTATAATATAACGTAATATGCAGTGTATCATTGAAAATACCTTCCCATATAACGTAATGTGCAGTGTATCATTGAAAATACCTTATAATATAAGGTAATATGCAGTGTATCATTGGAAATACCTTATAGTATAACGTAATATGCAGTGTATCATTGAAAATACCTTATAATATATCGTAATTTGTAGTGTATCAATGAAAATACCTTCTCATATAACGTAATATGCAGTGTATCATTGAAAATACCTTATAATATATCGTTATTTGTAGTGTATCTTTGAAAATACCTTATAATATAACGTAATATGCAGTGTATCATTGAAAATACCTTATAATATATCGTTATTTGTAGTGTATCTTTGAAAATACCTTATAATATAACGTAATATGCAGTGTATCATTGAAAATACCTTATAATATATAGTAGTTTATCATTGAAAATACCTTATAATATAACTTAATATGCAGTGTATCATTGAAAATACCTTATAGTATAACGTATTATGCAGTGCATCATTAAAAATACCTTATAATATAACGTATTATGCAGTGTATCATTGAAAATACCTTATAATATAACGTATTATGCAGTGTATCATTGAAAATACCTTATAATATAACGTAATATGCAGTGTATCATTGAAAATACCTTATAATATAACGTAATATGCAGTGAATCATTGAAAATACCTTATAATATATAGTAGTGTATCATGGAAAATACCTTATAATATAACTTAATATGCAGTGTATCATTGAAAATACCTTATAATATAACGTAATATGCAGTGTATCATTGAAAATACCTTATAATATAACGTAATATGCAGTGTATCATTGAAAATACCTTCCCATATAACGTAATGTGCAGTGTATCATTGAAAATACCTTATAATATAAGGTAATATGCAGTGTATCATTGGAAATACCTTATAATATAACGTAATATGCAGTGTATCATTGAAAATACCTTATAATATATCGTAATTTGTAGTGTATCAATGAAAATACCTTCTCATATAACGTAATATGCAGTGTATCATTGAAAATACCTTATAATATAACGTAATATGCAGTGTATCATTGAAAATACCTTATAATATATCGTAATTTGTAGTGTATCATTGAAAATACCTTATAGTATAACGTAATATGCAGTGCATCATTGAAAATACCTTATAATATAACGTAATATGCAGTGTATCATTGAAAATACCTTATAATATAACGTAATATGCAGTGTATCATTGAAAATACCTTATAATATATCGTTATTTGTAGTGTATCTTTGAAAATACCTTATAATATAACGTAATATGCAGTGTATCATTGAAAATACCTTATAATATATCGTAATTTGTAGTGTATCTTTGAAAATACCTTATAATATAACGTAATATGCAGTGTATCATTGAAAATACCTTATAATATATTGCAGTTTATCATTGAAAATACCTTTTAATATAACTTAATATGCAGTGTATCATTGAAAATACCTTATGATATAACGTAATATGCAGTGTATCATTGAAAATACCTTATAATATATCGTAATTTGTAGTGTATCAATGAAAATACCTTCTCATATAACGTAATATGCAGTATCATTGAAAATACCTTATAATATATCGTTATTTGTAGTGTATCTTTGAAAATACCTTATAATATAACGTAATATGCAGTTTATCATTGAAAATACCTTATAATATAACTTAATATGCAGTGTATCATTGAAAATACCTTATAGTATAACGTAATATGCAGTGCATCATTGAAAATACCTTATAATATAACGTATTATGCAGTGTATCATTGAAAATACCTTATAATATAACGTAATATGCAGTGTATCATTGAAAATACCTTATAATATAACTTAATATGCAGTGTATCATTGAAAATACCTTATAATATATTGCAGTTTATCATTGATAATACCTTTTAATATATCTTAATATGCAGTGTATCATTGAAAATACCTTATGATATAACGTAATATGCAGTGTATCATTGAAAATACCTTATAATATATCGTAATTTGTAGTGTATCAATGAAAATACCTTCTCATATAACGTAATATGCAGTGTATCATTGAAAATACCTTATAATATATCGTTATTTGTAGTGTATCTTTGAAAATACCTTATAATATAACGTAATATGCAGTGTATCATTGAAAATACCTTATAATATATAGTAGTTTATCATTGAAAATACCTTATAATATAACTTAATATGCAGTGTATCATTGAAAATACCTTATAGTATAACGTATTATGCAGTGCATCATTAAAAATACCTTATAATATAACGTATTATGCAGTGTATCATTGAAAATACCT